>WNWK01010290.1:10000-71027 GCA_009830355.1 Cherax destructor | reverse complement strand
GTATGTTAAGTTTTTTTTAAAAAAAAAAAATGACAATTTTGTTAGGTTCATGTAAGTCATTTAATAAAAGGTTGATTTCAGGATCAATGTTTGGAATCATAAGATTTAGTGTGATTCTATAATTAAACTTAAAATTAGAACAACACAAGTAGACCTAAGAATATGACAATGCAATAGGATTTCTTGGCACGTGAGTTAGGACGTTGAATATGTTTAAAAAAATGAAAGAATGAGCTAAGGTATCAATTTATGCTAAAAAGAATCTAAAACTATAGCCCCTGAGTTAGCACCTGAGTAAGTTAATTAATTAAACAAAAGTTTATATCAGTAGATTCAAAAAGATTAAGAACAATGAATAATGCTAGACTTAAAGATATATTCTTTCAATTGTTTTTTCTAGCTAATTGGATTAACAGACTTTTGAATAGAAGCCCGAGGTTTAGGATATATCTTTACGTTAATTGATTTATTATTTAACTAGTTAATAGAACTGGTTGGAAAGTTACTATGATTAGTATTAAGTTATAATGGAACAAATATTAAGATTCAGTATTGCACTAGTTGTGATTATAGAATTTATTAAGGGCAATATAATGAAAATTAAAGTTAATTATTAAAAGAGAGGTAAGTGCTAAAGTGTATAAAAGTGTACAAAAGTAAAATTTATTAGTATTAAAAATATTAAAAGATAAGTACAATTTTTAGCAAATAAGGTGATTAATAGAACTTATAAATTCTAAGCAAGTAAGCTGATAAAAATATATAGGTATGTGGGTTGAAAAATGGGCACAAGTAAAAATTGTATGTATTTAAAAATAAAAGTAAAACTATTTGTCAAAAATATTCATCAGAGGATAGACAAATACTTAAATGAGGTAGATGGGCAAAACATACACTACACTATACGTAGGGGTTTGGTATTGGACATTGTGTTTATACAGTCTCTGTTATATTTGCACCCCTAAGGAATCTTGATAGTTCAGTCTCAGTTGTGATAGTATACAACTGACCTACATTTTTTTCACTAGAATTTTCCATCCCGAGTGAAACATTGGTGGATTTTATCATTATTCTCTCGCTTAAGTCTTCTGATTCTATACCAGAGGTTCTGACGTTTTTGTACTCTGAAGGAGGGGCGGGGTAGGAAGTACAGTGCTTGTACTCTGAAGGAGGGGTATGGGTAGGAAGTACAGTGCTTGTACTCTGAAGGAGGGGCGGGGGTAGGAAGTACAGTGCTTGTACTCTGAAGGAGGGGTATGGGTAGGAAGTACAGTGCTTGTACTCTGAAGGAGAGGCGGGGGTAGGAAGTATTCTGAAGGAGGGGCGGGGGTAGGAAGTACGGTGCCTGTACTCTGAAGGAGGGGCGGGGGTAGGAAGTACGGTGCCTGTACTCTGAAGCAGGGGCAGGGTAGAAAGTACAGTGCTTGTACTCTGAAGGAGGAGCGAGGGTAGGAAGTACAGTGCCTGTACTCTGAAGGACGGCAGGGGTAGGAAGTACAGTGCTTACACAGAAGGAGGGACGGGGGTAGGAGGTACAGTGCTTGTACTCTGAAGGAGGAGCGGGGGTAGGAACTACAGTGCTTGCATTCTGGAGGAGGGGCGGGGTTAGGAAGTACTACAGTGCTTGCACTCTAAAGGAGGAGCAGGGGTAGGAAGTACCGTGCCAGTACTCTGAAAGATGGGTGGATGTTGGAAGTATAGTGCTTGTATTCTGAAAGAGTGGTGGAGGTGGGAAGTACAGTACTAGCACTCTGAAAGATGGGGCAAGTTGCTTTTCCGAAGGTCACTTGGCATATAATATCTGCACAATTCTGGCAAGGCAGTGTTGAATGAATAATGGTGAATGTTTTTTTTTCTTTAGTCACCCGACCTTGCTGGGAAGCGGCCGATATGGTAAAACAATCGAAATCTATGACAAACACTCATTTATTATTATATTTATGGGGAGGGCGCTAAAACCGTAGGGGTCATACAGCATCTGGTGGAATGGGAGGCAGTCAGTATGGATAAAGGGAAGGGAAAGGCAAGCATACAATTTCTTGGATCAAATTTCCCTCACTGATGTTAAGGATCCCTTGACCCTTGAGGGAAACCCTATGCATTTTTTATTATTATTTAGTGGAACTGCATCATGTGGCAGACCTGATCTATGTGACATTAACAGGCATATATGTAGTAAACGAGATAAATGCTGTTAAAAATGCACCCATCATGTATGATAATTATTCACACATATGGAAAACTTGAGGAAATTAAAAATGTATCAGGTATACGACAAATTCTAACCATATAATAGAGCGAAAAAGAAATGTGAAGGACCTGGGAGTGATAATGTCAGAGGATCTCGCCTTCAAAGACCACAACAATGTATCTACCTCATCTGCTAGGAAAATGATAAGATGGATAATGAGAACCTTCAAAACTAGGGACGCCAAGCCCATGATGACACTCTTCAAATCACTTGTTCTATCTAGGCTGGAATACCGCTGTACACTAACGGCTCCCTTCAAGGCTGTAGACATTGCAGACCTGGAGAGCGTACAAAGAACTTTCACGGCACACATAAGTACGATAAGGCACCTAAATTACTGGGAACGGTTGAAGGTCCTTGATTTGTATTCCCTGGAATGCAGGCGAGAGAGATACATGATAATATACACTTGGAAGGTCCTGGAGGGATTGGTACCAAACCTGCACATGAAAATCACTCCCTATGAAAGCAAAAGAATCGGCAGGAGATGCAACATTCCCCCGTTGAAAAGCAGGGGCACCACGAGTACATTGAGAGACAACACAATAAGTGTCCGGGGCCCAAGACTGTTCAACTGCCTCCCAGCATACATAAGGGAGATTACCAATAGACCCCTGGCTGTCTTCAAGAAGGCACTGGACAGGCACCTAAAGTCAGTACCTGACCAGACAGGCTGTGGTTCGTACGTCAGTTTGCGTGCAGTCAGCAGTAACAGCCTTTTTGATCAGACCCTGATCCACCATGAGGCCTGGTCTCAGACCGAGCCACGGGGGCATTGACCCCCGAAACCCTCTCCAGGTAACACATTTATTTTGCTAACTGCGATTTAATCGAATCTTGGAGTTTGTCACTTGGGTGTCACCACCCATCTAGCCTGGTGTCTAGAGCTCTCGCTTCACATACGGAGGGCCTGAGTTCGATTCCCGGCGGGTGGAAACATTTTTACGTGTTTCCTTACACCTGTTGTCATGTTCACCTAGCAGCAAATAGGTACCTGGGGTGTTAGTCGACTGATGTGGGTCGCATCCTGGGGGACAAGATTAAGGACCCCAATGGAAATAAGACAGTCCTCGATGACGCACTGACTTTCTTGGGTTATCCTGGGTGGCTAACCCTCCGGGGTTAAAAATCCGAAGAAATCTCTGTTTATGAAGAAATATTTATGGTATCGTGGTGGTGAGCAACACTCACCGCTGACTGAGTGACGTTAGACTCAAAGGATGACCAGTCAGCACCCACCCACAGACTGATACATCCTCTAGATACCGTGTCTTGATATGATGTCTTGATAAGTTATCTTGATACATCACACTGGCAGTAGCACACATGAACTGTGGGGAATTATTCTAGGTCTGTTGGGCCGGCTCAAAGGTCAGCAGCTTATTTGAGGAACCTCTCAAGGAAGGTTCCTTGATGCTGATGAAGGGCTCTTGATCTAAGGAATTGGACTTACCCTTCCTTGCATTGAACATAATCACCTTCCATTCATTTAGGTGATATATGAACCCATATGAGTTTAGCTCTTTCCCCAAATACAGTATAATATATATTGCAGTATATTTGAGGAATCTGACCTCTGACCCCTGACCCCTGAATCTGTAGGCTCAGGAGGGGAATGTATGAGAGTAAAGTTATATACCAACGTTCTTGTATGGGTGTGAGGCATGGGTTGTGAATGTTGCAACTAGGAGAAGGCTGGAGGCAATGGAGATGTCATGTCTGAGGGCAATGTGTGGTGTGAATATAATGCAGAGAATCCAAAACTATTATCCAGAGTGCTGAGGAGGGGTTATTGAGATGGTTTGGACATGTAGAGAGGGTGGAGCAAAATATAATGACTCCGAGTGTATAAATCTGTAGTGGAAGGAAGGCAGGGTAGGGGTCAGCCTAGGAAAGGTTGGAGAGAGGGGGTAAAGAAGGTTTTGTGTGCGAGGGGCTTGGACTTCCAGCAAGCGTGTGTGAGCGTGTTAGATAGGACCGAATGGAGACAAATGGTTTTTAGGACTTGACGTGCTGTTGGAGTGTAAGCAAGGTAACATTTATGAAGGGTTTCAGGGAAACCGGCAGGCCGGACTTGATTCCTGGAGATGGGAAGTACAGTGCCGGCACTCTGAAGGAGGGGTGTTAATGTTGCAGTTTTGTAGCTGTAGTGTAAGCATGCCTCTGGCAAGACAGTGATCGAGTGAGTGATGATGAAAGTTTTTCTTTTTCGGGCCACCCTGCCTTGGTGGGAAACGGCTGATGTGTTAATAAAAAACAACAATAATAATAATAGTAATTTATTTGTATTCATTATACATTAATGATGCAGAAAGTTGAAAGTCTATAATATGCACAGTAGTATTATATATATGGGGAATGTGTGCCTCTCTGATCCATGCTTTAAGCCAACCTCCTCATTTTGGGTCAAGGGTCTTTTATGCATAGCACGTTGAAACTCTCCACACAACCTGTCCAAGCCTAGTTGGAACTAACTATTGAGTTAATTTTGTATACCATGTAGAAGGTCAGGTTATGTTAGGATAGGTTTGTCAGGAAACGACAATGTTTCCTGTCCAGCTGGAGCTTTTGGTCATCTGACAGAGGCCTTCCACTGGCTTACCGGTCTACCCCTTTAAAAATTATTGTTATGATTATAACCATTTATTAATTACCTATTACCATGGGAGAGACAGCTAGAGACTGACACACCCACATCAGTAAGCACAAATAGGCCTACCATTCTGACAATGTTTATACTAGTGTCCTGTTGCACACTGAGTGTCCATGGTTCGATCACCCCTCTCCACTCAGGGGAGGTTCCTTGATGTTGATGAGAGGCTCTTTATCTAGGGAATTGGATCTGTGTTCCAGTTCCCTGAATTCAGCCTGAATGCCTTCCAATCCCCCCCTCCCACAGGTGCTGTATACTTCCTATGGGTTTAGTGCTCCCTCATAATAATAATAATTGATCCCAACATGGGTGGAAATGCTGGGTTTAATATCTTTATTATGCACCTCATACCCATCCTGTGGCGGTAGTCAAAAAATTACAGAGGTGGCACAGTTGACTTCGAAGATACTACAGTGTATATTTCCCTGTTTTTCTACATGCCTTTTTGAAATTTGAATTAGAATTCAATTATCTAATTTTCAGTTTGTCGTTTTATTAATTTCTTCTATCTTTTTCTTATACAGAATTTAATCTGATAGTGTTTTAATAGTTTTCCTCCCTTTCAGGAAGTTCTGGAAAAAGTTGCAGTATCTGTTGCACTGTTGATGGTGATGAGCATTGGCTGTCATACTGTACATAATGCTACTCTCTGCCCTGCAAGTTTTGGAGGTCTGTGTAGCTGTGGAATGGGATATTCCCCATATGATGGATTTCAAGAGAAGAAATATACTGTCAATTGTACAAACACGGGTTTTACAAATACTTCAATGCTTCGTGATTTGCCAGAGAAGTGAGTTATTATATGTATTATCATTAGGTAAAGTTGTAGTAATTTTAATATGAGTACGTATAAATAATCCAAATTGTTTATATACAAGTTTTTTTTTTTTTTCAACAAGTCGGCTGTCTCCCACCGAGGCAGGGTGACCCAAAAAGAAAGAAAATTCCCAAAAAGAAAATACTTTCATCATCATTCAACACTTTCACCTCACTCATACATAATCACTGGCTTTGCAGAGGCACTCAGATAGTACTACAGTTTAGAATAGTCCCTCCAAACTGTCACTATCCCAGACCCCTCCTTTAAAGTGCAGGCATTGTACTTTCCATTTCCAGGACTCAAGTCCGGCTAAATCAGTAACCGGTTTCCCTGAATCCCTTCACTAAATATTACCATGCTCACAGTCCAACAGCTCGTCAAGTCCCAAAAACCATTCGTCTCCATTCACTCCTATCTAACACGCTCACACACGCTTGCTGGAAGTCCAAGCCCCTCGCCCACAAAACCTCCTTTACCTCCTCCCTCCAATCTTTTTGAGGACGACCCCTACCCCTCCTACCTTTTTCTTTTTAACACATTGGTCATCTCCCACCGAGGTAGTGGTGACCTGTAAGAGAGGAAACACGTTCTCCATCAATTATTCAAATGCGGTCCTGCTTGAAGTGTGCTGAGAAAACAATTCAGATGGCCCTCCGAACTGCAGCATCTCCACCCCTCTCTTAAAGTGCAGGCACTGCACTCCCCACCTCCAGGACTCAAGTCTGGCTAGCTGGTTTCTGCTGAATCCTTTCATAAATGATACCTTACTTAAACCATAACAGAACATCAAATCATGAAAACCACTTGCGTCCACTCACCCTGCTCTAACGTGTTCATACAAGCCTGTTAGGTGTTTAAGTCTTTAACACTGAAAATCTACTTTATCCTCTCCCTCCAACATTTCCTGAAATGACCCCCTACCCCTCCTTCCTTCCATCCCAGATTTTTGTACCCTAATCATCCTATTTTGCTCCATCCTCTCCAAGTGTCCAAACCACTTCAACAACATCTCAACACTCTGAATTACACCTTTGGTAACCCCACACCTTTTTTTAAATCTCCACACCAAATTTGTTGCCTGTTATTCTCACCACATATTGTCCTCAAACACAACATCTTCAGTGCCTCCAGCATCCTTCTTGCTGCAGCATTTAAAACCCATGCTTCACATCCATATAAGGCATTGCACAACATAAAACGATAAGCCCATTACATCCAAAATCTGGATTAGTGAATGAATTGAATCCTTAATAATGTTTTGTCTGTTTGTGGTAATGTGTAGATATTATCTTCTACATCTGTAAGTTAGGCTCAGAGCCCCATAACAAAGTGTGGTAACTTAACCCTTTGGGGGTCGACAGGCCCTCTCCCAAACTCGTTCTCAGGGTCGAAAATGTTTTGGAAAAAAAAAATTATTTTTTCTTATGAAATGATAGAGAATCTTTTTCCGATCATAACGACACAAAAAATATGAAATTTGATTGAAAACTTACGAAATTATGCTCTTGCGAAATTATCGGTCTCGACGATGTTTACGCATCGGCGATTTCGCCCACTTCGAGCCCTATTTTTGGTCAATTCCAATAATCCAGTCTACTAAAATCATAGCTATTTCGCTAGAACTCCATTTCTTCTATCGATTGAGTACAAGAAACCACCCATTTACCAATTTCAACAACCCAAAAAAGTGGTCAGAAATTTGCAATTTGGCCAATTTCACACAAATTTCAAACGATGATAATTTCAAAATGGGGTCTAGAATAAACAAGGCAGACATTCCTGGCACTAAAATAACATCTCTGTTCATTAGTCACATCTCCAGGCCCCTCTCACATTACGTTTTGCTTTCCATTTTGAATTTTTATTCTCACAAAAAATATAAGATTTACTGTTATGTATACAACTGCATCATTGTAAAACCGGTATAAATAATATCAGAGCACTTGTGCAAGAATATTAGACTCTCCAGTTGACGTGTATTGGACGCTTGGTGTGATTTGTTTACTCTTGAACATCGGCAAAAATCGAACATTTTCACTACTTTGAGCTCAATTTCAAGGTACTTGTCATTGTAAAACCAATCAAAATCCTCTCTATTTCTGTAGCATATCTTTCATTCTATCAAATGAGACCAAGAAAACGAGAATACGTCAATAAATACCATACGAAAATAGACTGCAAAGTCGCTGTTTTAAACGAAAAATACGGTCGGAGTTTTTTTTTTCTCATTATGCAGTGTGTGCTGCAGGATTTTTTTTATACTGCGTACATTGACCACACAGACCCATTCTTTCATATGTAAGCCTACCAGCCGTTTCCCGCTTAATTTGAGGCCGCTAGAATTTACGCATACTAGTACGGCACCGACCCTGGCACGTAAAACATACTAGTACGGCACCGACCCCCAAAGGGTTAAGTTTTATAACTCCAGTCTCCTCCATGCATGCATCTTTCTTCATTGTGTGAATTTGGTATTAATTCTGTTCTGCTGTGCAGTGCTTCTTATAACAGTGTTGGTGATACAACTCTCTGGTACATTCTACTTTTTTTCCTCCATGGATGAAGTTCTTTGTATCCACAGTTGAAATAGTGTACCACCCATCTGTCCCTCGTTTATTTTTTGGTTCACCTCATCTTTCATAGACCTGTCTGCCAACAACTCCACTCACAACTGTCTGAACAAATTTTCTTCATACTCCCTCTAATCTGATATTCACTCTTTCATTACCTACATTTTTTGTTATTCTTATCACCTTGTTCTTTCCTATATTCACTTTTCTTTTTTTTACATACCCTCCCAAATTCCTTCACCAACTTTCACAACTCTTCTTCAGAATCTCCCAAAAGAACCTTGTCATCAGCAAAGAGCATCTGTGACAACTCCCATTTTGTATCAGATTTGTTATCTTTTAATTCCCAACACTAGCATCCACTTCTTTTACAACCCCATCATTAAATATGTTAACTATGGTGACATCATACATCCCTATCTAAGGCCTGCTTTAACTGGAAAATAATTTCCCTCTCTCCTGCATACTCTAACCTTAGCCTCACTATCCGCTTTAGTAACTTACTACTTACTATGTACCATATAGTACTACCTACTTCTTTACTGTATATCTTTGAATTCCATACATTGCAGTCTTCTTTCTAAGAATGGTGCTTTGATTCTTGTGATGAGCTCTTAATCCATGGAATTAGAGCTACCCTCCCATTTCTCAAATCAAACGTGATTCTCTCTCTAGCCCCCTCATTCCCCAAGATCTGTATACTTATTTTTTTGTTTTTCATTCCTTCCCTGTGCCCAGCAAAGAAGTATTGCCCAAATCTGAATGGTAATAGGAATGGGAACAAAAGTTCCTCATGGAAATTAGAGGAAACAAGTATTCCCAGAGATGAAATATGAACCTCCCTGCTTAAACCAAGGCAGCACAAGAAGCTCACACTATACCTAGGTCAATGATTGACTTCTACCTATATAGGGTGGCTCATAGTTCAGTGGCAGTGCTTTCACTTCACAACTGAAGGACCCAGGTTCAATCTTTGGGTAGGTGGATGTTTGGCAAACTGTATTTTCTTATACCTGCTGTCTTTGTTCATCTAACAATAAATAAGTTCCCAGGTGTTAGCCAACTGTTGTGGGTTGAATCCTCAAGAGGACAAAAGGACCCCAATGGAAATAAGCCACGTTCTAGTTTTTTGTGCTATCCTGAGTTACTAACCATCCAGGTTAATAATCTGAAGAAAGAATTCTACATTTGTTAAAAAATCTATAACACTGATGTTTATCATCCAGACATGTACCCACCAAGCAAAGAATAATGACATGCATCCCAGGGAAGAAAAAAAAGGTGAAATTTGTCACGCATACTCAGGGCAGAGCAAGATATCTGCACGGTGATCCACCACAAGTCCTGGTCTCAGACCGAGCCGTGGGGACATTTACCCCTGAAACCTTCTCCAGGTGTCAGGGGAAGTCACTAGAAAAATAAATTTTGTCTTAAATAATACTGTATTTCATAGTAAAACAATATTTATATGTACAGTGGTACCCCGAGTTTCGTACTGCTCCCAACTCGAACAATTATGTAAGTATATTATTATAAGTGCTTTTGTAAGTGTATTTTTGGGGGTCTGAAACGGACTAATCTAATTTACATTATTCCTTATGGGAACAAATTCGTTCGGTAACGGCACTCGAACAGCCTTCTGGAACGAATAAAGTACAAAACTCTGGGTACCACTGTACTATACTTGATTTTTGTACATTAGATGTATGGGTGCTGTTACAATTTATTCTTAATTTGCAGAACTGAAGTTCTCATCTTCACTGGCAATTCTGTTCCAGTACTTCCATTTAATGTACTGAACAACACCACTCAATTTGATTATCTGGAAACCATAGACATGTCCAATAATCACATACGTTTTATCCAGGGTAAAACTTTTCACAAGGTAAGAAAACTAATATCTGCCAACTTGTATTTGTTGAGAGTAATGCTGATCCTCTGTACTGTATTTAGCATTCAATAATTAAAAATCTGCATATTTACATCTCTAAGTAGTTTGTGATAGTGTACTGTACCAGATTTATTTTTTAATAATAATAATAATAATACAGTGGTACCTCGGTTTACGATGGTCCCCAAACTCGCCCTTTTATGTTAAGTTTATTTTTTTAAATGCTTTTGTAAGTGTATTTTTGGGGGTCTAAAAGGCCTAGTCTATTTTACATTATTCCTTATGGGGATAAATTTGTTTGGTAATGGCACTTGAACAGCATTCTGGAACGAAAAAATATCGTTAACTGAGGTACCACTGTACTAATAATAATATTTTTATTTCATTGTAAGTTTACATCGAGATTTTGTAATTACAGTCATGAACTGAAGTGCAAAGAGAGCCACTATCATGCCATGGCATTATGGGCAGACTAAATCTAATGGCTTATAGACTACTTAATATACTAGAGAAATTGATTGAGTTTGTTTTAGTTAAACATTAGCTTATAACAGTTAATAAATTTACTCAAATTACAATCTGAGGATATTACATTGTGACAAGTGTTTTGTAGGAGGGTTACATCAATAGTAAATATTGAAATTATATTATAGGAAAATAACACTGAGCATTGTTGAAAGTAGTTTACAGTATGAGTACAGTGGTACCGACTTACGATATTTTCATTCAGAATGCTGTTCAAGTGCCATTACCAAACGAATTTATCTCTTAAAAATAATGTAAAATAGACTAGTCTGTTTAGACCCCAAATTACACTTACAAAGCATTTAAAAAAAAAAACTTACATAAAGGGTGTGTTTGGGGACCATCGTAGGGGTACCACTGTATTTAGTTTAGGGTGAGTAGGTGGTTTTTGAGAAGAGTCTTAAATTAATGTTCAGACCAGGTTATTTTAGTATTTACTGGTTTGGGGCCCTTTATGTGCATAGAATTTTTACACAGGGTGATATGGACACAGGGTATATCAAAAAGTAATCTGTGTCTTGTGTTATGGTCATGGGTCCTGTTAAAGTTGGCGAGGAGAATTTTGAGCAGAGGGTTTATATTAGAGTGTAGAGTTCTATGTATGTAGTAGGCACAAGTTTAAGTGTGAATGTTCTTTACGGTGAGTAGTTTTAGACTTTTGAATATTGGTGGAGTATGCTGTCTAGAGTGGGAATTTGTAATCATTCTGCCTGCAGCCTTTTGCTGGGTTATGAGCGGTCTAAGGTGATTTAATGTTGTTGATCCCCATGCACAAATTCCTTAGGTGAGATAAGGGTAGATGAGTGAATGATACAGTACAAGGAGAGCTGATTGAGGCACATAGTAGCGTATCTTTGATAGTATGCCTACTGTCTTTGAGATTTTCTTGGAAATTTGTTGTATGTGTGTCTGGAATTTAAGGCTACTGTCAAATTATTTTATATAGAGGTACAGTCCTGTACTATGTGTGTGGCATATTATATCAAGGATAGAAATAAACGTTTTCCTAAGATCTTGTGCGGCCAGCAGTAACAGCCTGGTTGATCAGGCCCTGATCCACCATGAGGCCTGGTCACAGACCGGGCCGTGGGGGCGTTGACCCTCAGAACTCTCTCCAGGTAAACTCCAGGTAATACTCAGTGGATGCTATCTCCAGAGGGGTTTAAGTGTGTGCTTGAAATTTTGGACAGTTGTTGTACCTTAAGACAGTCTTTTCTTATACAGAAGGGATGCAGTTTTCAATTTAAATGTTCATTTTTATTATTTTTTTATACTAAAGGTTTTAGGCTTCTGTATGGTTTGAGAATCTCTCTCTTCATTGACTTAATATTATGTTTACTTACCCTAATACTGTATTAAATTTAAAATACTGTAATACTCTTTAAGTATGTTTGTACTCTACTGCAAATTTTCTTAATGAATATCAGCTGAAGAAAAAATGCATCATTTAACTCTAAGTAGAGCTTTATGAAAGTCATATACAAGATATATAATGAATGTGTATGGTTAGCATACGGAACATCTAGCACATGTCATGCTAATAGGGCTAGGCTTGGCAATAGAGGTGTACAGAAATTGGACAGATGTACTTACCTTGAAACCATGTGACATTCCACCTGGGGACCATCGTAAACCGAGGTACCACTGTATTTTTCTTTAACCAATAGGAAGTTATTGGGTAATTTAATACAGTATATAGGATGTTACGTATCTGAAGAACATTCATGATACTATATCCGATTACATAAAAAAATAATTGGTTTCTTTTCCTTATGTTGAGGTGTAAGTTGCTTTTTCTATTCCAGGTATACAATGTGAAAAATCTGATTTTGGACCACAATGACCTGGAGATCACCGATAAGCTAGAAAGGCCTAGAATCTTCAGTAATTTTGAGAACTTGGAGCGTCTTCACTTGACAAATGCATTTTCTGATAAGATCAATGCATCCGAGTATCTGCTGAGTCTGGAAGACATCTTCTATGAAAGTGATCTAATGTAAGCAATATTGTGGTGTTCTCTTTGAAATTAATAATGAAAATATTTTTGTCATACACTAACTATTTCCTACCAAAGTGGAGTGACCCCCAAAGAAAAGGAAGTACATTCATCATTATTCATATAATAGCTGTCTTGTCAGATAAGTGCAGACTCAAAATTCAAATGACCCTCCAGACTGCAACATTCACACCCCTCCATCAGAGTACAAGCATTGTGTTTTCCACCTCTAATAATAATAATAATAATAATAATAATAATAATAATAGTCTTTATTTGTACAAGTACATGACACAACTTATACAGATCATAGCTGACATCAGTGACATACTATATAGAGAGCCTCTTGTTATGCAGAGCATTTCAGGCAAATTAAGTCAGTTTTGTCTGGGGACGCACCCCACACCAGTTGACTAACACCCAGGTACCCATTTTACTGATGGGTGAACATAGACAACTGGTGTAAGGAAACATGCCCAATGTTTCAACCCTCACCGGGAATCGAACCCGGATCCTCACCATGTGAAGCGAAAGCTTTTGCCACCAGGCCATGGGCCACTGGGCCACTTATTTATAATGCAGATTTTTTCCTACCAAGGCAGGTGGAAATCTTAACTATTATTCATTCTCTAGCTGTCTTTCCAGAATGCCCTGACAACACAGTTTAAATAACCCATGTACTCAGCTGCAACATTCCCACCCATCCTTCAAGGCAAACACAGGTTTCTTTCTCTTTCCAGAAATCAAGTTTGGCTAACTAGTTTTTCTGAATTACTTTTTTAGGGGTTACTGTGCTTATTCTCAACAGCACTTCAAATACCAAAAATAACTTTTCTCCACTCAATCCTCTTAACATTTTTATACATGTGTGCTGTATGCTCAAGCACCTACTACACAAAACCTCTTTCAGATTCTTTTTTCAATTCTTTCTTAGACATTCTCAACACCTTTTTTTCTTACATCTTGGTCTTCCTAAGCTGTATAACCCATTTGGGTTTAGCTCTGATATTCATATACAGTACAATAATTGGTCAACCTTTCTTACTCCATTCTTTCTAAATGAATAAACCATCTCAACAACCCCTCTTCTGCTCTCTGAATTATGCCTTTCATACCTCCACACCATCTTGTAATTCCTACGCTTTTTAATCTCTTCAAAATATTCACACCACATCTCCACTGCCTTCTTTTCCACTCTTCTTTTACACACACTCCGAAACTCCTCTATTAGTCTCTGCAGCTTCTCTTCAGAATTCCACAGAAGCACTTTCAGCAGTAAATAGCAACTGTGACAACTCACACTTCATATGAGAATAATTATCTATTATTCTGTATAACCCTCATGGGTTTTGGAAATTCTTTATAATAATAATAATAATCTAAGCCTACCCCTATCCCCAACACTAGTATTCACTTCTTTTGTAACTACATCTAAATGCATTAGACAACCATAGTGACATCATTCTTCTTTTTCTAAGTCCTACTTCTTTTGGAAAATATTTCTTCATTTATGTATGCATTTTACAGTACAATATATACAGTACTGTATATTATATGCTCTTTTTTGTCCACAGTTACCTGAAGATATTACATCTTGAGCAAAATGAGATCTGGAGCATAGGAGACAATTCAAAGGTGTTTTGTCAACTGCAGGACTTGGAACAGGTGCTGTTGGGTGACAACAGGCTTATTGATTTTGACTTCAGGATTGATTGTCTTCAGTCTTTAATATATATTGACTTGGAGCGCAACATGATTTCCAGGTAAGAAAGTTTAGGAATATGAACTAGGTATATTTGAACTTGCCTAATTGGATTTGCAAGACTATTCAGTGAATATAAAGGTACATTGCAAGCTTTTATTTTTCACAATAAAATCTTGCTCTGCACCTGACTGCACACTAACTACACCTTTCAAAGCAGGTGAAATTGCTGACCTAGAAAATGTGCAGAGAACCTTCACGGCATGCATAACTGCGATAAACCACCTCAATTACTGGGAACGCTTGAAGTTCCTAAACCTGTACTCCCTAGAATGCAGGCGGGAGAGATCCATTATTATATACACTTGGAAAATCCTAGAGGGATTAGTACCAAACTTGCACATGAAAATCACTCCCTATGAAAGCAAAAGACTCAGCAGATGATGCAACATCCCCCCAATGAAAAGCAGGGGTGCCACTAGCACGTTGAGAGACAACACAATAAGTATCAGGGGCCCAAGACTGTTCAACTGCCTCCCAGCTTACATAAGGGGGATTACCAATAGACCCCTGGCTGTCTTCAAGCAGGCACTGGACAGGCATCTAAAGTCGGTACCTGACCAGCCAGGCTGTGGTTCGTACGTTGGACTGTGTGCGGCTAGCAGTAACAGCCTGGTTGATCAGGCCCTGATCCACCATGAGGCCTGGTCACAGATCGGGCCACGGGTCAGGGGTCCAAGACTGTTCAGCTACCTACCAGTATACATAAAGAGGATTACCAATAGATCTCTAGCTGTGTTGAAGAGGGAGCTGGAGAGACACCTGACCAGCCGGGCTGTGGTTCGTATGTTGGATTGTGTGCGGCCAGCAGCAGCAGTCTGGTTGATCAGGCCCTCATCCACTGTGAGGCCTTGTTATGGACCATCCTGCAGGGGCATTGACCCCTGGAACACCCTCCAGGTAGACTAAAGGTATACCTGTGTTTTTACTTTGTTCACCCTTGAAGGGGATGAGGGTGTGTCTTGATGCTGGTGAAAGGCTTTTGTTCCAAGGAATTGGAAGTAACCCTCCCATTCCTAGGGTCAGACCTGATTATCTCCCATTCCTCAGGTGCTACATGACTCTCCCTATGTTTTTAATGCTTCCCCGTGGATATTGTGATAATAATAATAATATGTTCTTAAGAATTGAGTTCCACTTTCCTGGTCTCGTCTTTTAACTATTGAAGAGTGATTCCATATTTTACTGTCATATTTACATGTACACTAGCTGTGATGACAGATTGCTTGACTGGCTTTCAATGCTGGCACTGTCCCTGGTCTCTTGTGGATTCAATAACTTCACTTAGATTTGAATAATCTCTTTTGGTTTGATTAAAAAAAAATATATATACAGTGAAACCTCGGTTTTCGTATGCCCTAGTTTGTATGAAAAACCATAGTTATTTTTTTTTTATTAATACATCGGCTGTTTCCCACCAAGGCAGGGTGGCCCGAAAAAGAAAAACTTTCATCATCATTCACTCCATCACTGTCTTGCCAGAGGCATGCTTACACTACAGTTATAAAACTGCAACATTTAACATTCCTCCTTCAGAGTGCAGGCACTGTACTTCCCATCTCCAGGACTCAAGTCCGGCCTGCCGGTTTCCCTGAATCCCTTCATAAATGTTACTTTGCTTCAACTCCAACAGCACGTCAAGTATTAAAAAACCATTTGTCTCCATTCACTCCTATCAAATATGCTCACACATGCTTGCTGGAAGTCCAAGCCCCTTGCAAACAAAACTTTCTTTACCCCCTCCCTCCAACCTTTCCTAGGCCGACCCCTACCCTGCCTTTCCTCCACTACAGATTTATACACTCTCGAAGTCATTCTACTTTGTTCCATCCTCTCTACATGTCCAAACCACCTCAACAACCCCTCCTAAGCCCTCTGGATAGTAGTCTTGGTAATCCTGCACCTCCTCCTAATTTCCACAATACAAATTTGCTGCATTATATTCACACCACACATTGATCTCAGACATGACATCTCCATTGCCTCCAGCCTTCTCCTTGTTGCAACATTCACCACCCATGCTTCACACTCATATAAGAGTGTTAGTATAACTATACTCTCATACATTCCCCTCTTTGCTTCCACGGACAAAGTTCTTTGTCTCCACAGACTCCTAAGTGCACCACTTACCCTTTTACCCTCATCAATTCTTTGATTCACCTCATCCTTCATAGACCCATCTGCTGACACGTCCACTCCTAAATATCTGAATACATTCACCTCCTCCAAACTCTCTCCCTCCAATCTGATATTCAATCTTTCATCAACTAATCTTTTTGTTATTCTCATCACCTTACTCTTTCCTTTATTCACTTTTAATTTTCTTCTTTTACATACCCTACCAAACTCATCCACCAACCTCTGCAACTTCTCTTCAGAATCTCCTAAAAGCACAGTGTCATCAGCAAAATGCAGCTGTGACAACTCCCACTTTGTGTTAGATTCTTTATCTTTTAACCCCACACCTCTTGCCAAGACCTGCACATTCACTTCTCTTTCAACCCCATCTATAAATATATTGAACAACCATGGTGACATCACACATCCTTGTCTAAGGCCTACTTTTACTGGAAAATAATCTCCCTCTCTCGTACATACTCTAACCTGAGCCTCACTATCCTTGTATAAACTCTTCACTGCTTTCAGTAACCTACCTCCTATTACATACACCTGTAACATCTGCCACATTACCCCCCTATCCACCCAGTCATACGTCTTTTCCAAATCCATAAATGCCACAAAACCCTCTTTACCCTTATCTAAATACTGTTCAGCCATAGTTATTCTCTATAAAATGTATTTTTTGTTAATATTTCCCATAAGAAATAATGTAAATCCAATTAATCCATTCCACACACCCAAAAATATTAACAAAAAATACATTTTATAGAGAATAACTATAGTTTTACATACAAACTAGGGCATATGAAAACCGAGGTTCCACTGTATTCTTTTACGTTTCTCTTTTCCAGGCTCTCTGACCAGGCCATGGCTGATCTGGATGACTTTATGAAGGGTAAGACCAGGCTTGAAATCAAATTGGATGAGAATCCTTTCGTTTGTGACTGCCGTTCAAAGAACTTCCTCAATTGGTTAAACACTACCTCTGTCAAAGTAAAAAATTGGGAGAACTACAAATGTGTTGATGGATATCCTAAGTCTAACATTGGAAAAAGGTTGATTGAGGTAAGATATTTAAAGTAATAGAGTTTTTCATGATATTTGATCATAGTACTACAGTATTTAGTAAGCACTTCCATAGATTATTTAAAAATAGTCAAACTGATATGTCACAAAACAAACAAGGTTTTTATGAGAATGAGTTGGAAATGGGCAATCACAACTGTATATGCTCTGCTACACACTCAAACTACTATATATTATTCTGGTTATCTCTAAAGTATTGTGTAATTGAATTTCTACTGTATCTAAGTTCTATACGAAGGGCTTTCCTCCTTAGTGCACCAGTGCACCATGTGTGACAAATATGCTCTTGCTGGGGAACTTTATTCCTACACCTGTCACAGTGAGCCTGCCCTCTCCACACTTAGTCAAAATTGTTATTTGTGTTCACTTACTCTTAAGTTTGCTTTGTTATTGCATCTTCTGAAATTAGCAATTTTGTAATAAAACTAGTGAAACATTATATAAATTTGGCCCATCCTAATTATAATTAGGTATTCCAGAGTAACTGTTACTTAAATACATCATTACATGTTGGGTACTATAGCCCCATAACAAGGAGAGAGAAGCTTACCATGATGTTTTGGTCCGACTTGGACCATTAGTGTGACTTTGTAAATGGTCCAAGTCGGACTGAAATGTTGTAAGCTTCTCTCTCCTATGTGTGGGTTATTTGTGTAAAGATACCTCTTCTGCTATTTCAGTCACTTGCACAATAAACAGTACGGGTGCCAATACTTTCCCTTGTGGAACCCCACTTGTCACACTTTGCCTTTCCAACACCACCCCCAGATCTGATCCTAGTCTTTTGATTTGTTCTGTATCAAATGCTTTCTTATAATAAAAAAATATACAGTCCACTTTTGTTACCCTGTCATAGAACTCTAGTTGATTTGTGAGGCCGGATACATGGTAATTTTATCAATACTTATTTTAAGGAGGATGGAAGATGTGTGTGTGAGTGGAAGAGGAAAACAATGAAAAGCCAGGGGAGATAAGAGGGAAGGGGGATGGTGATTATCCATATTTATATTTTAAGACTCAAATTCAAATTCAGATTTTTATTTCTTTTTATGCTGTACAAGGATGATGTAGTTTACATGTAATAAAACATTGTTAGGACTAAAAGAAAGCCACTAATATGCAAATGTATTTTGGACTAATTTTTATAACTGTATTGTGATAGAACACTAGGGTTTCATTACAGTGGGTAACCATTGTAATGAAACCCTTCATAACAACCCACAAACTGGGTTAGCTGTGAATGTTTCCTAACCAATATTGTGACTTTTATTCTTCTTGAGTCTAGCACTGTACAATATTTAGTTCATGAATGAAATTTTGACTTGTAAAAATATTGATGAGGATAAATAGCATGTTGTAGTGTATTTATGTGAAATATTTTTCACAGGTACATGAGCTGGGTTGTCCAGAAAGCAGCAGTAGAGCAAAGAGCGGCAGCAAAAGTAATTTCCATGATGATCACTTTCAAAATGATGGTCATCATCATCACTTTGGGTATTCATCAGCTACTATTGGTGCTATGGCGTTCATGTTAATATTCACATCATCGATGTTGTTAGCTGTTGCATATTTCCAACGGCAAAAGATTAAGGAGCTAGTCATTCCTTACTGGAATTTTGCTACCAGAAAGATAGGATATGCTGGCATTTCTAATGACGAAACTCCACAGGAAGTAAGTGTTTAATATGGCTTAATCATGAGAATTTTCTTTCAATTTATGTAAGTAATCAGAAGTCATACTAGGTAGTAGGTTGGTAGACAGCAACCGCCCAGGGAGGTACTACCGTCCTGCCAAGTGAGTGTAAAACGAAAGCCTGTATTTGTTTTACATGATGGTAGGATTGCTGGTGTCTTTTTTCTGTCTCATAAACATGCAAGATTTCAGGTATGTTTTGTTACTTCTACTTACACTTAGGTCACACTACACATTCATGTACAAGCATATGTATATACACACACCCCTCTGGGTTTTCTTCTATTTTCTTACTAGTTCTTGTTCTTATTTCCTCTTATCTCCATGGGGAAGTGGAACAGAATTCTTCCTCCGTAAGCCATGCGTGTCGTAAGAGGCGACTAAAATGTCGGGTGCAAGGGGCTAGTAACCCCTTCTCCTGTATATATTACTAAATGTAAAAGGAGAAACTTTCGTTTTTTCTTTTGGGCCACCCTGCTTCGGTGGGAGACGGCCGACGTGTTGAAAGAAAGAAAGAATCAGAAGTCATATGGTGTGTTTAACCATTTGTGTTCAGCGTATTGATTGGGATTCAAATCAGTGGTCTGGAATTACCAGCTTTTCTTCTTAGTCCACTGCACCACAGAGGGGTAATAATGTTTCATCAACATTATGGTGAAATATTGATTCCAGACCATGGGTTTTAATGCTGATCACTGTATTGAATTTTTACATTTGTTCATTAAGATTTTGCAGGAACTTTGTGTTCTTAAGCTTTACTAAGATTATGTTGATCACCTGTCTAAATTTAACAGTTGGAGAAAGGGTATTTACAGTAAATCATATCCTTTGATGGTGGCAGATTTACAAAGAGGAGCCTTTTATGTACCTTATCTTTGATATTACATAGAAATGATACAGTTTATTAAAGTATTTATGTCATCAAATATTTATTCCAAGCATAATTGCAAAAAATAACAGTTCATATATCAAAGCTTTTGAGAGAAGTTGGTGCCTTGCATTCAATTAAAACCACTGCCACTACTGTTACAGTTCTTGAACACAAAGTTCAATCAATATTTATATTATTTAACTCAGCATAAGCATACATAAGGGAGAGTACCAATAGATCCCTGGCTGTCTTCAAGAGGGAGCTGGACAGGCACCTAAAGTCAGTACCTGACCATCCGGGCTGTGGCTCATATGTTGGATTGTGTGCAGCCAGCAATAACAGCCTGGTTGATCAGGCCCTGATTCACTGCAAGGGCTGGTCATGGACCGGGCTGCAGGGGTGTCGACCCCCGGAATACATTCCAGGTACAGAAGTGTCAGAAGTAGGGGTTAGGGTGTCACAGTAATGATGGTACTGTATTTTCATGGTTCTAACATTTTAATAATGACACTATGTAATTTAACAGTGCTTTACATAATATTGTAGATGATAGTGATGACTGAGTTATGTATGTGTGAAACAGCTATTTTTGTGTTACTGAATGAATTTACTAGAGCAACACTGCAAAGCACAGATTTGCACCTTTCTAGATTTTTAGACATGAAAATTAGATATGCTTAATTTTGGTTAGTTTGAGGCTTTTTTTGATACCGTAAAAAAAAATTGTGTGAGGTGTTGTGAGACAAACATTTATTTGCGAGACTAGATGTTGGACACTTAACTGCTTACCTAATTTATTATAGATCAAACAATGTAATGACTGTACAATAGTTGCTGTGCATAATGAAGCTATTTACAGTTGGTTCTCTTTTTATTTCTTTTAATAGTCTGTTATTAATGCACTGCATTTTATAGTTTCTCTCTTTTACCAACAAATAGTTAAACAGAGGGGAAAATAAGATAAAATTTTTATTAATTTTTTTTTTTTTTGAGTAGTCAGTGGGATTTATAGTTAAGTTTACGTATATTGTATATACTGTGATATGGTAGAGAAATTTCTTTCTTTCATAACTAATTTGTGCTCAGTACAGTAATGAAAATTTAAATTCTTTATAAAAACTCAAGTCTTTTTTTTGTTCTTATTTAAAAAATTTTGTTCTTTAAAAATATACCCTTCTTGGAAAAGTAGAATTGGAGAGACTTTTATAATTTTGGAATTTTTGCTGTTATTTACCAAAAAAACTCATATTTTCATACAACATTTCTCCATATATTTTATGGAAAATATTTTGAAAAACTCTGAATCAGAGATTTTGCAATTAAAATTAAGAGTTTTCATAGAAATTGAGATGTATGTTTCACAATTTTGGAGATCATTCATAAATAAAAAAAATTATTTTCCACGTTTGGGAAGATTCCAAATATGGGTACGTACTGTACTCTATTCTGAATGTGAGAAAAATTACCATGGGGTATTTTTGACATTTACGAAATGTACTTAAAAAAAATCTCAATAGGATACATGCTTATGGTTGTGTTTCATAGTTTTAAAGTATAATTAAACTAAGTACATTTATATTTTTCACCAAACCTTACACTGGAGCTTGTACGATAAGAATTATTAATTTTGCTCTGTTAATATTTAACCCTTACAAGCGCTAAACCCATAAGGGTCATCTGAGAAAGTGGAGGTAACCTCACCTTCCTCGGAACAAACCTGATTGTTTTCCATTCCCCAGGATGACCCCAATGGTTTTAGTGCTTTTCATTGAATATTGTTTTCCATTCTCCAGGTATTGTGTGACCCCTTTGGTTTTAGCACTTTCCAGTGAATATAATAGTAACAATAATACTAAAATAATAATAACAATAATGAAATATATTTATTGTATAGCATATTATAGTACTGTACCTCTTGACATTTATTTGTTTTAATATATAATACAGTATGTATTACATTTATTGTAATTTAGACATCACTGTATGTTCACTCTTCCAATACAGTGGTACCCTGAGTTTCGGCCATAATTCATTCCAGATGGCTGTTTGAGTGCCGTTACCGAACAAATTTGTTCCCATAAGGAATAATGTAAATTATATTAGTCCGTTTCAGACCCCCAATAATACAATTACAATAATACACTTACATAACATAATTGTTTAAGTTGGGAGCTGTACAAAACTCAGGGTACCATTGTACAGTGGTACCCCGAGTTTCAGCCATAAATTGATCCAGGTGGCTGTTCAAGTGCCGTTACCGAACGAATTTGTTCCCATAAGGAATAATGTAAATTAGATTAGTCCGTTTCAGACCCCCAAAAATACACTTACAAAAGCACTCACAATAATACACTTACATAATTGTTCGAGTTGGGAGGTGGCCGAAACTCGGGGTACCACTGTATTTGTTTTATGAACAATTATAAAATTTCCACCTTGCCTACAACTAAAGTTTCACTTACGTAAAGAGGAATTTTGTGAAGGTATAGGTGTGCTAACTAATTATACTCTGTTATAGTAGTGGTACTAATGGTAATTTTTTTTTGTAAAAAAATTAAATGTGAAAAGTAGTCTTATTTTTTGAGTCTCACCACTTAGATTGATTTGTGGAGATTTTGAATTATCTCCTACATGGGCCTCTAACTGAGGAGGAAAAAAATGCAGTGTTTTACTGTTTTTCCTGAATCTTTAATTCTGGAATTATCATAATACAGTGGACCCCCGCCTAACGAGCAAAATTCATTCCAGAAGCCTGCTCAAGTGCCATTACCGAACGAATTTACTGCCTTAAGAAATAATGTCACGTTGTTAGTCTATTTCAGACCCCCAAAAATACACTTCCACAAGCACTTACAATATTATACTTACATAATTGTACGATTTCCGGGGTGCTCGTTAGGCGGGGGTCCACTGTAATACCTGAATCTTTAATTCTGGAATTATCATAATAATACCTGAATCTTTAATTCTGGAATTATAATAATAATCTAAATTTAGCAGTCATGCTATAAATGGAAATGTATGGCTGGCTGGAAATAGAGAGAAGATAATGGAGGTGGCCTTTTAAGGTAAATGCCTTGATGCTGGTGAAGAATTCTTGATCCGGTTGCTAGAATTAGGCTCTCACTTCATTGTGCATCAGTCTGTCCTACTAACTTGTAACTTTGAGTATTGCATTATATTATCTTTAAACAGATTTTATAGACAAAAAATGCCCCACAAAATCAATATTCAGACTTCACTGTCACTGTTTAAGAACTGGAGTCATATTAAAAAACTGAAGTTGTTTATTTAGTAGCTTTATTATGCATCCATATGCTCATCCTATGAGTAGTAGTCAAACATTGTAGAGGCACATAATGGGTCCAGGGACTGGGCCTCAAAGGTAACTAGCCTTGATTGAGAGGTAACTTGCCTTGAATGGGAAGTAACTACCCTTGATTGATAGGTAATTGACCTTGATTAAGAGGTAACTAGCCTTGAATGGGAGGTAATTAACCTTAGCTATCAAAGTTTTGAAAGCTAGGTAATTTACAGTGATAATGAACTATTCACAAATTAATGATCTGGTAACCATTGTAATGAGTTGTTTATACAGACATGAATTCAATCACTGTAACATAAGTCAGTATTTTACCAGAATGTCTGGTAATATGCCACTGTGGATATAATACTTTGACATTTCTTAAACATATGCTTAGGAGGATGGGTTGTATGCATGTAGACCTCAGTTACAAGATCTATTTCCTTAGGCTGCATTCATTTGTATAAAGGTTATTGATCTGGTTAGCATCAGTTTGGAGCATGTGAGCCTTATCATAAGGATCAGTGAGATCAATGCCATCTTGCAGGGCCACAATGGTCTCCAAGACTCCCCACTGTATGGAGAAGGAATACTTGCCATAGTGCATTATGCTGTAGTACTGGTAATCTTCGCCAACGTAGCGGGAGTATGTGTCAATGTCGAAGGCGTACGTGTATGCTGCATAGTTATTCACGTCAGTAAAGTTTTGTAATAAACTGATAATACAATGGTAATAAATTGATAATTAATGGTATACAGTACTGACACATTGATGAATTAGATACCTGTGCAACACCTTAATATCTATTATGATGATGTTTTGCCAAACAGTTGCTTTTTCACTTGAGTACAGGGCTGAGGGACTGATTACCTACCTCTTCTACTGTGTCCAGTTAATAAGCTCTGTTGAATTGAAAAAGCCACTGGTTGGCAAAACATCTTCAAAATAAAGATACCCAAGTGTTGCACATGTCTAATTCATCGATACAGTAAAAAATAAAAATCACAGTACCATGGTCAGAACAATTCACAACGAAACCATAAATTGGAAATGAAACTGGACGATGTTTTGAACTGTCCTGTACTGTCATTGCTTGATAATAGTCCATCCCAGACAAATACAGGAGGGCCCCGTTCATACAGCTCTAAGGTTCACAACCCCAAATGATAAGCGAAAATACCAGCAGGTGGAAAGAGCCATTTTTTCATTATCGAATGCATCTAAAACACCTAATAACATGTTTACACTACATATGTTAAGTGCTCAATACAGTTAGGCATAAAAAAGATAAAGTAAAATAAATACACAGTACATACAATACTTACCTTAAAATATGGTGCTGGTTGTCCTTCCCTTACACAACTGTTGTACAAAAATAGTGATAATGGCAGAAAAGTGGTAAAAGCACCAAACATAATGAACAATGGCTTAGTTGAAAGCCAACGAAAATGTGGAACACCAAAAAGAGAGACCTGTATACATGGGGCCCTCCTGTATTTCATCTGGTTTGATTTCTATTTTGTGGATTGTGAATTTATATTTCAGTATTCATAGCTGAAGATTAGCCTTTTATTTTAAAATCTGGTAAAGCAAATAGATAGTTATCCAAATTCTTAAGATAGCTTAGGTAAGTTTTTGCTAGTCTTGTATAATATTAGTATAAATTTTAGTAAAGTTTGGCTGCCAAGTTAGTTTTAGTACTCTAGGATGTACTGTATGAGCTTTGGGCAGATGCTCACTCCTGAGACCAGAAGTCCGTTCCAAACTGGCGTACCAAAAATGTTTACAGATTTAGTTACAGTTAATGTATTACCTAGGGGTATGGGCGAATCTTAATGCGATCCTATAATTTTGTGGCTATATAATATTTCACTTATATTCATGTACAGAGTGTTATCCGCAATAGGTAAAATACTTACAAGGCTCGACATTTTCATAATTGATAGAGACGTAAGAGTCACGGTCCATACGAGTGTGCTCGTGGTAGAAACCGATTGCATGCATCAACTCATGGATAACAGTACCGTGGTAAATGCAACCACTACTTTGCAAGGACACTTGCTGCATTCCACCCAAACGACCAACATATGACCAACATCTGTTAGCAAGTTTTATTTTATTAGCAAGCTTTATTTTATGAAATATTATAATAATAATAATAATATCTTTATTTACTACAAGTACATGTTATACAGGCCTAGCTGACATCAATGACATACTACTATATAGAAAGTCCCTTGTTATGCAGAGCATTTCGGGCAAATTAGATCCTTGTCCCAGGATGCGACCCACACCAGTCGACTAACTCCCAGGTACCCATTTTACTGATGTGTGAACATAGACAACCGGTGTAAAGAAACACCCCCAATGTTTCTACCCGAGCTGGGAATCGAACGCAGACCCTCGTCATGTGAAGCGAGAGCTTTAGCGATCAGGCCACAGGGCACCGTTAATTAAACCTGATTGCCTCCTATTCCCCAGGCACTGCATGACTCTTAAGGGTTTAATACTGCCTCATGAATACACAGTCAGGCCCCGCTTATACAACAGGTTATGCTTCCGGGCTACTGATGTAAAACGAAAAAAATCACTGCAAAGTGAAACATAGCTTTTTTCACTTTCAGATGCATATAAAAGCCTGATAACATACAGTGGACCCTCGGTTTTCGTACAGCTCCCAACTTGAACAATTATGTAAGTGTATTTTTGTAAGGGATTTTGTAAGTGTATTTTTGAGGGTCTGAAACGACTAATCTAATTTACATTCGTCCTTATGGGAACAAATTCGTTCGGTAATGACACTCGAACAGCATTCTAGAAAGAATTATCAACGAAAACTGAGGGTCCACTGTATTTACACTATCATATACAGTGGACCCCCGAGTTTCGGTCACCTCGGAAATCGAACAATTATGTAAGTTTAATATTGTAAGTGCTTTTGTATGTGTATTTTTGGGGGTCTGAAAGGACTAATCTTATTTAAATTTTTCCTTAAGGGAACAAATTCGTTCGGTAATGGCACTTGAACAGCCTTCTGTAATGAATTATGGCCGAAACTCAGGGGTCCACTGTATTATTATTTTTACAGACAGGCCTCACTTTACAGCACTTCGCTTTAGAGCATTTTGCTAATGCAGTGGTTTTCAATTATAGCCATTCTTCATTTATTCAGACTTTCTATAACAAATATATTCACTCACTATAAGCTAAGGACGAAAATATTTTAAAGTAAGTAATGTGTTACTGTACATGCATTTTTTAGGCCTAAAAAATGCATATACAGTAACACATTACTTATCTAAAAATATTTTTGTCCTTAGCTTATAGTGAGTGAATATATTTATTATAGAAAGTCTGAATAAATGAAGAATGGGTATAATTGAAAACCACTGCATTAGCGAAATGCTGTAAAGTGAAGTGCCGTAAAGTGAGGCCTGTCTGTAAAAATAATGATAATATTAATAATAATAAATAATTGAATTTGATGAAACATGCATATGACAGTTAAAAGTCTGACTGCTCACCCTGAGCCACTGGTGAAAATTTCAATATAGTCGGCTTCGGTAGTCCTGGGCACAAAACGGATGCAAGTCATCTCTTCAAGTTCTTGCATCCCACTCAGGATTGCTGCTTGCTCTTCGCTGTCTGGTGGGTGAAGAGAATTGTGAAGCAATGCTGTCTGGTAGAAAGTTGTTTTTATATCTTGACAACAGATTGTTGACAAAAGTTTGCTAAATAAAAGTGATGAAAGGTTAGCCTACATAAAACAACAGGAAAATTTATATTTACATTGAAATGATGAAACTGTTTGAGATTGTGTGTGTGTCTTTTTAGATAAGTTTATTTCCCTGGTATATATAAGTATTGAAGAGTAGCATGTTCTACTTGATACTTACTAACATCGTCTGCCAGGGTATATGGTATGACACCACCGGGCCAAAGATATTCATCTCCCAGGATGGCTGAGCCTACCCTCTGAATAAGTAGAAATGCAATGATTACTTTTTACAATTACTGTACTGTATAATGAAAAGTTGTATTTTATGTAGTGTAGAAACATCTTGTTGCTAGAAATTACTTAAGATAGACAAAAATAATATCAGTGGAATGATGTATAGCTCAAGGTATAATCTCAAGAGTGTGGGGTACCCCTGGTTGGTGTGTTTCATGACGCTTGATGTCTCCTTCCAGCATGCCAGGGTTGAAGTAGAGTGCCCGAGCAGCCTCGGGTATAATAGGCGATGCTGCCGCCACCCCCAGTACTGCTAGAAATATTGTCCACAACCTGCAATAATATTATCTTCACTAATTCAAAGCTGGAAAGTTTCTCACAGTCTGTAACACCATTACTCACACTCAGAATACATATTAAGACCACTACTATTATACTACTGTTACTACCACTATTACTAATAATGTTACTACTACTACTACTGTTACTTCTACTATTACTACTACTGTTACTATTACTAATACCATTACTACTACTGTTACTAATACTACTTCTAATACTACAACAATTGCTACCACTAAAAGCATCTAAGAATAGTGTATCATTGACTTACATGATGAAGGTACTCCAGAGTGAGCTGAGAAAACAACCCACGCTATATATATACACACAAGATATCACAAGTCCCCACATGGAATCATCCCAAACATATCTAACCCTTTACACCTGTTTCTACCATGTAGGTTCTCAGGGTGAACCTTGAACCACTTTAGGCTCATAAGAGTTTCAATATTCCCAATGCACTTTTAATTATGAAATCGATCTTATTGCACATAATTTTTTTTAGTTTAGTTATTTGTTATGATGGAATTGTGTTTGTTTATAAACCCTTTACCGGGCATGCCAATAAATTTATTGGCTTCACTGTATGTTTTTTTGTGCATGTCATCCTACTCCCACTGTGTTGCTGGCTTCCTGTTTTCTAGTTTTGACCAGTCACAGGCCTTCTACAAGTCGCTCCAGCTAAGTGGCAGTGGTGTCTGCTCGCTTCCCACTGGTCGAGAGACAAAAATGTAAACACTTTGCGCTTGGCAATGCCCATACCAGTTTTTTTTCATGCATTAATCTCAAATATTCTCAAATTTCACCACTCTACAATGTCGGTAAGTACTTGTTTCTATGTCTAGTGCCAAAATTAATGTTTGAGGCATGTTTTGATAAATAACTAATGTCTGCATGAGGTATATTATGACTGCATCATGCAACTGAAAAAAACAGCAAGGAAAAAGGCCAACAAATATCATGGCATGCCTGGTAAGGGTAAACATAGCCAATACAATAATATAAATATTTACATATTTTTCAGCCCTGTATGACCTTTGTAGGTTTTGCATTCAATAGTTGTTTGGGTGTCTTCAGGTTGTTTTTGTTATCCTTATAGATCCCTCATGAGTTGTTTTAGGGTTCTGTCTCCCAGAGGATATCAAAATATTATCTGGGTTTCTGATGATAGTGAGTCTGAACCAAATCCTGATAATAAAGATTTGATTGAGAGTGGTGATGAATATTTGCCAGAGGATCCAAATGTGTTAAGTGAAAATGAGAAAGAAGTTAGACCAGCCAAAAGGCCAAAACATTGACATGCAAGTATTGCAGGACAATTATCCAGTCAAATCCTCTTATGCCGGTCTCACTTTCAAGGTAAATCTATGCATAAAGAAATAAATCTGCTATAATGACTTTGTTTTCAGGCAGTACATGAAAACAGGTACAGGTCGGCCATCACTAATCCAGCATCACTGGGACCTGTAGTGTGCCGGATTAGTGAGTTTGCCAGATTACAGAGTGTTTAGGTTAGAATACACTTAATTAACCTATCAATAGAGACTTTCTGCTACATCTTCCTCATTTTCATCACTGCTTTCTCCTACACTGGCTTGCTGCTGTGGATTTACACCCCTCTGCACAATTTCTGAGTCAGTATAATGATGAAATTTGAGTCAGTATAATGATTTGAGTCAGTATAATGATGAAATTTGAAATTATGCTAGCCAAAATTTGTGATGGATTACTGATGGAACCGGATAACTGATTGCTGGATTAGTGATGGCCAACCTGTATTACAAGTTACTGTATATCTCTTTTTAACTGCTATGTTGAAATGTTGATTTTTAGTTCTTCTTTATATTTATTGTATAACTTCAAAATGTTTGGAAACTAGTTCCATTTATGTTTTTGATATTATCTGTTTTCATAATGAATTAGAAAAATACATACCTTGCATTTAATTAACATTTGGGTCTTTGCAACATTTGTATTGCAAACCTCCCTCATCAGGCAGGCCAAATTTATTGGCTTTAAATTTTCCCAATTACGCCAAAACTTATTTTTAGAAATCTATATAGGCTCATTTTGCTCACATTGAGATACTCTTATTGACTCATAGTAAAGGCATTTAAAATTTTGTGTTTTCGTGGGTGTTCTCGTAAGAGTTTCTTCATTATTCTCGATGCATTTTTAATAATGAAATCGATCTTATTGCATGTATTTTTTTTAGTTCAATTATTGATTATGATTTAGTAGTGTTTGTTTATTAAGGTATAGTATTTGGAGGTATTTTGTTAAAATCTCTGGTATTGTTTATCTGTTCAAGAAGTGATAGTGTTTGTAATCTAGTAAGTGGTGGGAATCAACACATGCTTGCTGTCACTGCCATGTATACAGATAGTCACATGTGTTTATGTTCCTGTGTGACCCCCAAAAAAATTGTCTGAGGGAGGTATCCCCTATACTGTAGCTTGATTGGTAGCACACTCAGCTCATACACTGAGGTCCAGGGGTCGATCCCTGGTACGGCTGGAAAACATTAGGACTTGTCTCCATAAGATACCTGCTGTCCATGTTCTCCTAGCAGTAAAATGGGTACCTTGGTGTTAGTCGACTGGTGTGGGTCGCATCCTGGGACAAAATTGACCTAATTTGCCTGAAATGCTCTGCATAACAAGTGGCTTTCTATGTAGTAGTATGTCATTGATGTCAGCTATGGTCTGTATACCTTGTCCATGTACTTGTAGAAATAAAGATAGTTCAGTGGACCTTCGGTTATCGGCTGTAATCTGTTCCAGAAGCTCGGCCAAAAACTGAAAAGACCGAAAACCGAAATAATATTTCCCATAAGAATTAATGTAAATACAATTAATCCGTTCCAGACACCCAAAAATATTCACAAAAAATATATTTTTTGAAAGATTAATGAAAAATTAAATCAGTATTACGTACCTGTAGAAAATGACAGGATGGATAATGAGAACCTTCAAAACCAAGGATGCCAAGCCCATGATGACACTTTTCAGGTCGCTTGTTCTATCTAGGCTGGAATATTGCTGCACACTAACTGCACCTTTCAAGGCAGATGAAATTGCTGACCTAGAAAATGTGCAGAGAACCTTCACAGCACGCATAACTGCGATAAACCACCTCAATTACTGGGAATGCTTGAAGTTCCTAAACCTGCACTCCCTAGAACGCAAGCGGGAGAGATACATTATTATACAGTCGTCCCTCGGTTTTCGTGCATCTCCAAACTCGAACATTTATGTAAGTGTATTTTCGTAAGTGCTGTTGCAAGTGTATTTTTGGGGGTCTGAAATAGACTAACCTACGTGACATTATTTCTTAAGGAAGTAAATTCGTTCGGTAATGGCACTTGAGCAGCATTCTGGAACGAATTTTCGGCAAAAACCGAGGGACCACTGTATATACAGTGGACCCCCGGTTAATGGCCTGCTCCAAACACTAACAATTATGTAAGTGTATTTTTTGTAAGTGCTTTTGTAAGTGTATGTTTGGGGGTCCAAAAGGACTAATCTAATTTACATTATTCCTTATGTTAATAAATTCGTTTGGTAACGGCACTTGAACAGCATTCTGGAACGAATTATGGCCGTTAACCGGGACTGTACTTGGAAAATCCTAGAGGGATTAGTACCAAACTTGCACACGAGAGTCACTCCCTAGGAAAGCAAAAGACTCGACAGACGATGCAATATCCCCCCAATGAAAAGCAGGGGTGCCACTAGCACGTTGAGAGACAACACAATAAGTGTCAGGGGCCCAAGACTGTTCAACTGCCTCCCAGCATACATAAGGGGGATTACCAATAGACCCCTGGCTGTCTTCAAGCAGGCACTGGACAGGCACCTAAAGTGGGTACCTGACCAGCCAGGCTGTGGTTCGTACGTTGGACTGTGTGCGGCCAGCAGTAACAGCCTGGTTGATCAGGCCCTGATCCACCATGAGGCCTGGTCACAGATTGGGCTACAGGGGCGTTGACCCCCGAAACTCTCTTCAGGTAAACTCCAGGTAAGACTTGTTGGCTTGTGGAAGATAATGAGGAGGAGAGAGGGAGGATTTATTGTTTGGAAGGGAAATCCCATTCCATAAATACTAGGTAACAAGTCCTTATCTGGGGTTACTTCCCTTCTTTGTCTTTTACTGCCACTAGGACAAACTTGAGTCACTGGACCCCTGTCGCACAAAATAACTGTCCAGAGAGGTCTGTTTCTGGCGTCTCTTTAAGATTTCCCTGAAGTGGGACAAGGTTTTGTCACTGAACATGTTGCAGATATGGATTGTTTCAGCTTGCTCAGGGTGGTATTTTTCAACAAAACTTTGCAACCTATTCCACATTGCACACATGTCCTTAATCACTGAAGAAGGCACCTCCTTCACTCCTTCTTCCTCCTCCTCTGAAGCAAGTTCCTCAGCTGTGGTCTGTTGCTGTTCCAGATGAAGGTCTTGCAGTTCTTCAGTGGTTAGCTCTTCCCTGTGGTCCTCCACCAACTCTTCCACATCCTCGCCACTAACCTCCAACTCCATGGACTTCCCCAATGCTACAATAGATTCCACAACAGGCAGAGGGTCGGCAGGGTCAGGGTCAGCCCTAAACCCTTCAAAATCCCTCTCTTGGACACATTCTGGCCACAATTTTCTCCAAACAGAGTTCAAAGTCCTGGAAGTCACTCCCTCCCAAGCCTTATGCAATGGAGGATACTGAAGTGATTCCTCCAGAACTCTCTTAGGGTCAAATTAGTGTCCAAGGTCACTTCAAAGCACCTTTGAAACACTGCTTTGGTGTAGAGTTTTTTGAAGTTAGAAATGGGCTGGATGAGAGGAGTGGTGTTAGGAGGCAAGAACTTCACTGTTATAAAACTGAAGTCCCTAGACAATTGGTTTACCAAATCTGGAGGATGAGCAGGAGCATTGTCCAGTACCAGGAGGCACTTGAGTGGCAATTTATTTTCTAGGAGGTATTTTTTCACACTGGGGCCAAACACATCATTTACCCACTTTGAAAATTTGCCTTGTGACCCATGCCTTATTATTAGTTTTCCACATCACACACAATTTACTCTTGAAGACATTGTTTTTCTTGAACACTCTGGGATTTTCAGAGTGATACACCAGTAAAGGCTTCACTTTGAAATCCCCACTAGCGTTAGCACAGAACAAAAGAGTAAGCCTGTCTTTCATAGGCTTGTGTCCTGGCAGTGCCTTTTCCTCCTGCATAATGTAGGTCCTCTTTGGCATTTTCTTCCAAAAGAGGCCTATTTCGTCATAATTGAACATCTGTTGGGGTTGTAATTTTTCAGTCTCTATGTACCCCTTGAATTCACGCAGATATTTTTCAGCCGCACATTTGTCAGAACTTGCAGCCTCACCATGCCTTACCACACTGTGTATGCCACTACACTTCTTAAATCTCTCAAACCAGCCTTTGCTGGCCCTAAATTCACTAACAGCAGCACTTGTTCCAGGCATTTTCTTTAAAAGATCCTCATGCAACTGCCTTGCCTTCTCACAAATAATCGATTCCACAACACTGTCTCCCGCTAATTGTTTTTCGGTGATCCACAACAACAATAACTTCTCCATATCTTCCATTATTGGTGACCTTTGTTTCGTTAGCACATTTACTCCTTTCGCAACATTAGCTTCCTTGATTTGTTCTTTCTTTGTCAGGATAGAAGTGATTGTTAATTTTCCCATACATCCTGGCAAGTTCCAACACACGCACACCACTCTCATAGTATTTCTCAATTATTTCTTTTTTAATTTCCATCGTGTTTCTCACTTTCTTTACCAAAGGAACTTTACTAGGAACTTTCTTTGGTGCCATGGTTACTTATTTTGCAGTTGCACTTAATAACCACGAAAAACAATGAATTATAGCAAAATGTTTGGATGAATGAGCAGAAGCTTCCTCACTCGGCCAGACACAGCCAGACTGACGCGAGCGGCTTCCGGCGGGCGGGTGGACGCGTCCCATTCGGGCCAATAAGCGAAATAACGGCCGATAACTGGTAGCCGAAAAACCGGCCTATAAGCAAGTTGGCCGATAACAGGAACGGCCGATAACTGGGGGTCCATTGTATTATTATTATTAATGACCCAAGAGAGGCATCCCCTCTACCCCAGCCTCCTGTACCTCAATGATGTGAGAGGTATCCCCTGTACCTCAAGGATTTGAGGTATCCCCTGTATCTCAATGATTCGAGGTATCCCCTGTATCAGTGATTCGAGGTATCCCCTGTACCTCAATGATTAGAGGTATCCCCTGTACCTCAATGATTAGAGGTATCCCCTGTACCTCAATGATTAGAGGTATCCCCTGTACCTCAATGATTAGAGGTATCCCCTGTACCTCAATGATTAGAGGTATCCCCTGTACCTCAATGATTAGAGGTATCCCCTGTACCTCAATGATTAGAGGTATCCCCTGTACCTCAATTATTTGAGGTATCCCCTGTACCTCAATAATTCGATGTATCCCCTGCACCCCAGGCCTCTGTACCTCAATGATGTGAGAGGTATCCCCTGTACCCCTGCCTCCTGTACCTCAATGATTCAAAATAGGTATCCCCTGTACCCCTGCCTCCTGTACCTCAATGATCTGGGAGAGGTATCCCTATCCCACCTGTACCTTAATGATCCGAGAGGTATCCCCTGTACCCCTGCCTCCTGTACCTCGATGATCCAATACCTATACCTCAATGATTCAAGAGTGTGGTATCCCCAAGAGAGGTATCTTCTGTACCCCATCCTCCTGTATCTCAACGATCCCAGAGAGGTATTCCCTTTACCCCAGCCTACTGTACCTCAATGATCCGAAAGAGGTATACATGTATCCCTGCCTCATGCACCTCAATGATCCGAGAGAGATATCCCCTGTACCTCAGTGGTCCGAGAGAAGTATCCCATGTACCTCAATGGTCCGAGAGAGGTATTCCCTGTACCCCAGCCTCCTGTATCTCAATGATAATAATAATAATAATAATAATAATAATAATTTTTATTTCAATGCATGTTACAAGTGTACAATGTTATTGGTAGTTACAATTATAAAACAATTATAAAACTGTAATGCAAGGAGAGCCACTGGCATGCCATGGCATTAGGGGCAGTTTATTCTAGAGACTTATTCACTAAGTACTTAATGCTAAAGAAATTGATTGAGTTTATTCTAGTTCTGTATTATTTAAATTATTAAATGGTTATACATACTATTAAAAGACAATACAAGAGAAATTGGTTGAGTTTAATCTAGTTGTAGAATTTATTTCAAATTACAGTATGTTGATGCTATACTAGTATAATAACAATACTAGAAATAGTTTTTAGAGTTTCATCTAGATATATATTTTATTTCAAATTAAGAAAATGATGATTCTATAAGATTTTAAATGACAATATGATGATATGAAATTGCAACAAGTGTTAAGGAGGATGAACATATCAAACTGAGATCTTCTTAAGTAAAATAATATTGGGTTTGGAAGTTTGTTACAGTATGAGTATTTAGTATAGGGTGAGTAGGTGATTTTTGAGAAGAGTCTTGAATTGATTTTCCGACAAGGTTAACTTGATATTTACTGGTAATGAATTCCAGATTCTGGGGCCCTTTATGTGCATAGAATTTTTACATTGGTTAGTATGGACTCGGGGTATGTCAAATAGTGATCTGTGTCTTGTGTCATGTTCGTGGGACCTATTAAAGTTGTTGAGGAGAATTCTGAGCGCAGGGTTGATATTAGCATGTAGAGTTTTATGTATGTAGAAGGCACATGAATAGGTATGAATATTTTTTATGGTGAGTAGTTTTAAGGTTCTGAATATAGGTGGAGTATGCTGTCTAGAGTGGGAATTTGTTATCATCCTGACTGCAGCCTTTTGCTGGGTTATGAGTGGTCTAAGGTGATTTAATGTTGTTGAGCCCCATGCACAGATTCCATAGGTGAGATAAGGGTAGATAAGAGAATGATATAGTGCAATGAGAGCTGGTTGAGGCACATAATAGCGTATCTTAGATAATATACCTACTGTCCTTGAGATTTTCTTGGAAATTTGTTGTATGTGTGTTTGGAATTTAAGACTACTGTCAAGGTGGATTCCTAGGAATTTTCCCTCTGTGAGCCTTGTGATGGGTGAACCATTTAGCGTTATGTTAAGTGGAACATTTGTAGCTTTGTTTCCAAACTGAATGTAGTAGGTCTTGTCCGTATTGAGAGTAAGCTTATTTGTCATCATCCATGTTGATATTTTCTGTAATTCGGCATTAACTGTGTTGGCTAGTACGACTGGATTTGGGTGAGAGAAGACATATGTTGTGTCATCTGCAAACAAAATGGGTTTGAGTAGTTGTGATGCATTCGGTAGGTCATTTATGTAAATGAGGAATAGGAGTGGCCCCAGGACACTACCTTGAGGGACACCGACTGTAATTTGTTGTGTGGAAGAGTTCTCTCCATTTGTGTTCACGTATTGACTTCTGTTGCTAAGGTACGACTTTAGGTAGTTGAGGGGTGCCCCTAATACCATAGTGCGCTAATTTTGTGAGCAATAAATCATAGTCGACTGTATCAAATGCTTTGCGTAGGTCTATGAAGATTCCCAGCGGAACTTCTTTCTTCTCAAGTGCGGTGTATATTAACTCTAACATGTGTGTTATAGCATCGTTTGTGCTCTTGTTGGTCCTGAATCCAAATTGACAGGGGTTTAGTACATTGTGTGAGACGAGGTAGGAATAGATCTGTTTATGAATTAATTTTTCGAAGATTTTAGAAAGCAGTGGTAAATTTGAGATTGGTCTATAATTGTTCAAGTCAGTTTGGTCACCTCCTTTGTGGATCGGGGTGACCCTAGCTATTTTGAGAATTGATGGGAAGGTTGAAGATTCAATGGATTTATTGAATAATGCTGCTATAATTGGTGACAGTACATGTGTAGCTTTTTGTACATAAAGGGTGGTAAGCTGTTTATGTCTCCTGCTTTGTTTTTAAGGGTGTTGATTATGAGTGAGACTTCAATTGAGTTGGTAGGAGCTAGGAATAGTGTATCTGGGTAGGTGTTGGTGAGGTAGTCTGTTGGACGAGTGTTCGAGCTTGGGATCCTACTCGCTAGATTCTTTCCTATGGTGGAGAAGAAAACATTAAGTCTGTTTGCTGTCTCAGTTGGTGAGAGTAGGGGTTCGTCTGTTTTTGATAATTTGATGGTATTGTTCGTGGATATCTTTTATTTCCTAGAATTGTAGATAGGGTTTTCCAGGTCTTTTTCATATCACCTTTTACGGTCTGGAGTCTGTTCTCATAATACAATTTTTGGACCTTCTTATCAGGCTAGTAAGGATTGATGAGTAGCGTTTGGATTGTTCTCTGGTTATTAGACCCCTTCTATATTGTTTTTCATATTGGTGCCTCTTATTTATGGATTTAAGGATGCTGGGTGTTAGCCAGGGATTGTTAAGTCTCTTAGCTGTGATCTGTTTAGTTTTTTTTGGGCAATGTCTGTTATAGAGGTTATGTGTTTTTTTAAGAAAGTTCTTGATGCATTCATTAGTATCTGAATGTGTTTCCAATTCATTAAGCCAGTCAATGTTCGTCATAGCTGATATAAAATTATTAACAGCAGACTCATTATGTAGTCTGAAGGTAACTTTTGCAATTTCTTGGGGCAGAATGCCTAGGTTAGTTATGAGAAAGGTAGGGTAGTGGTCTGTGGTGTTTTCTGTGATTATGCCTGATTTTAGAGGAGATATTGTGTTAGTCCAGATGTGGTCTAGTAACGAGGTACTATTATCGGAGATTCTTGTAGGTTTTGATATTGTTGGTAGTAATAAGCAGTTGCTCATAGTGTTTGTGAATTCAGTTACCTGCGGGTCTTGGTCATGTAGGAGATTTATGTTGAAATCTCCTGTGAGCAGCAAATGATCTTTGTTAAGGCGTGAATCGATTATCAGGTTTCCTAGTTTTTCACTAAAGTGGCGGATGTTTGACTGTGGTAATCTGTAGATGTTTATCACTGTGAGGGGTTTTTGCAGGTCTTTTGATTTAAATTTAGCTATAATATATTCTCCATGTTCATCCCTTGTACAAGAATTTTCGATACAATCGAGTTGATCTGTATAATATATTGCTGTTCCACCCCTCGCTGGTCTGTCCTACAGTTGTGAATGGCTGTGTAACCTGGGATGGCATAGATACCTGTAGTATCAGGCTTTAGCCAGGTCTCAGTGAGTGTGATGATTGACATATTGGACTGTAGGGATTGGAGTAGTGCTGTGAGGTCATCATAATGTTTGCTCAACGATCTAACATTGTAATTGAAGATAGTTAAGTTATTGTTGGCTCTGAGTAATGTCTTTGCTTGATCAGCTGTGTAATAGTTACAATTGCTGTTGGAGTCATGTAAGTCATTTAATAATAGGTTGATATCAGGATCAATGCCTGTAATCATAGGAATTAATGTGATTCTATAACTAGACTTGGGAACAATAGATTATGCTAAACTTAATGATATGGTATTAGATTAAAGTCTTACTTGCTAATGGATTAACACAATTATGTGCAAGTGTTTACAGGAATTTTTACAGTGATATAGGATATTTGAATAATGTTAATGATATACTAATTTAACTGTCTAATGAATGGTTAGAACAACTTCAATGACTAGTATTAAATTGGTATGGAAAAAGAAATTTTTGATTCAATGTGGCACTGGTTGAAACTTTAGTATATGAAAGGCAATAAGAGGTTAATGAATGCAAAGAGCTATTGAACTAGAAGTTAAAACAGATTTGACTAATATTAAAAGTAGTTTTGATTAAATTGAAGTTAATAAAGTGACTGAAGTTGGCTAATGGTAAAAGGTATTTATAAAATATAAGTAAATGATTGCACTTATCAGGTAGTTGCTTATAAAGGAAATATAAAGTAAGTCACATATACAATGAGGTAGTTGTTAGAATATATGAATACAATTAAGCAAATAAAGTGACTGAAAGTTGACTAAAGTTGGCTAATGGTAAACAGTATTTATAAAATATAAGTAAATGATTGCACTTATCAGGTAGTTGCTTATAAAGGAAATATAAAGTAAGTCATATACACAATGAGGTAGTTGTTTGAATATAAGAGTACAATTAAGCAAATAAAGTGACTGGAATTTGCTTTTGGTAAAAAGGTATTTAAAAGTATGAGTAAATAATTGCACTTATTTGGTAATAGCTTATAAGAAAAAAATATACTAAGTCACATACACAATGAGGTAATTGTTTGATTATAAAAATATAAAAAGAAAAACAAAAGTGAAAAGGTTGTAATTAAATTTCAAGTAAAAAGTAATTACTAATATTGTAAATAGATAGGGTTGGGAAAAGGTAATGATAGATTTGTATTAAAAATAAAAAAATAAAAGTAAAAAAATAAAAAAATAAATATCAGAGAGAGGTATTCCCTGTGCCCCAGCCTACTTACATATAGGCATGCCCTTCCAACCAGGTGCTAAGGGTATAATGAATAGAGGCCCCATTTTTATGCTAGTACCTTGGTTCAACCAGCCAATCATAAGGAAGCCCACCAAAGTTGTGAACCGATGTGGTACACTTGTAAATCATCCTTGGCAGAATTACCTTTAAGTCTGATCGCTACAATTCTCACCGTGTCTTGCTTGCATTTGTCTTATTGCACATATGCTGTAGATACTGTACATATTGTATATATGTGATTACTATTTTGTGAAGGAAATATAAGTGTTTACTGCTTTCCCGATGTGCTGGAGTTCTCTGTAGTATTAGGTTGAGTGCTGGTATGTACTTCTTGAGGGTGAACCCCCCTCAAGGGAGGTTCCTTGATGCTGGTGAGGGGCTCTTGATCTAGGGAATTGGCTCTGTGCTCCGGTTCCCTGAAATGAGCCTGAATACCTTCCATCCCCCCCACGTGCGCTGTATAATCCTACGGGTTTAGCGCTCCCCATGATTATAATAATAACTGAAGGTGAATTTTGAAATGGCGTCTGGTTTCCATTGTCCCGTGAGATGATGAAACTGGCATTGGTACCTATGAGGGCAGATTCCACGATTTTGCGTTTGTAATTGCAGTGAGATTTGTGTTTGAAGGTGACAGCTTCCCAATCAATATTGTGATAGTTGATGCTGACATGTTGAAAAATTCCTGAACTATCCTGTGCATAATGTATTGCCTTCTGGTGTTCAATGATCCTTATAGTGTATGTCCTCAGTTCACAAATCTAACCCCAGCCAGCAAATCTCAACTCATAGTACCCTACCACCAAGGCACATTCAATCGTCTCAACAGACTTCCCAACATAGATTAGATTTTGCCACCGAAGTGGCTAGCCCATGATTGAACTAAGGCTCAGAAATTCTGAGTGTGTACCCTTTCCCAGGAGACTAACGAAGTGGCTAGTTTATTGTGCACCCCATATCCATCCTGTGGACGGTAGCGCAAGAGCATATGGATACACAAAAGGCCTAGGCACTAGTCCCCAAAGGGGTTAACAATTGTACATTTGGGTTTATATCTACATTTCAATTATCTGTTACAAGGAAATTTAGGAAATTTGCTTAGTACAATTGGTATCTTATTTCATGAATAAGATATCTTGACATGTCACATCCCCAACATAATCACGTTCTATCCCAACTAACTAGGGAATCTCTTTTTCAAGAAACATCAGGAGTTTACCAGATACCATGTAAAGACTGCAAACAAGTATGCATAGGGTAGACAGGGTGCCCCGGTGGCCCCGGGTTCGATTCCCGGCGGGGTGGAAACATTTCGACGTGTTTCCTTACACCTGTTGTCATGTTCACCTAGCAGCAAATAGGTACCTGGGTTAGTTAGTGACTTTTGTCCTAGGCATGTCGTACACTAGCCTGGTGGGTGTGTGTGTGTAAACACGATTTCGCTAGGACTGTGGTCCACTGGACAATTGGACAATGAAGACAGACAGTCCTCGATGACGCACTGACTTTCATGGGTTATCCTGGGTGGTTAACCCTCCGGGGTTAAAAATCCGAAGAAAATCTTATCTTTACACTATCTACAAGGGACATTGAACACCAGAGGGCAATACGTTATGCAACATGTTATATTATTATTATTATTATAATAAAAAAGAAGCGCTAAACCACATGGGTTATACAGCTCAACATGTCATAATCCTTCATAATATTCATTGGGAAGCTGCTACCATCAACTGCAGCCAGAAACGCAAAATCATTGAATCTGCCGTCATAGCTATTGCTAATTTCAACATCTCACAGAGACAATGGAAACCAGACATTTCAAAATTCGCCCTCGAGAAGTACATACCAGAGCCCAACCTAATGCAGAAGAACTCCAACACATAATAATAATAACAGAGAGCATCAACAGTAACTGTTAAGATGGGGTACATTCTTCCATGCTTGCATTTGATTGGTAGAAACTGTTTACAAACATTGCAACAGCCATTCACAGGGTGTGTAATGTAGGGTAGTGATTGCCTACTGGGCTTGTCACAAGATCTCTCATTCTTCGATGTATTGAATGTAAACATTAGATTCAGCCAATGGGAGCTCAGAAGTTCCCTGGTGACATCAGCTTAGTTGTTCAGCACATCAACTCATCTTATGACTTTCTGTTTCAACTCTGCTCTTTCACATGGGTATTTAGAAAAAAAATCTTGTAAAAAAAAAAATTAATTGCCGAAATTTAATAAACGTACAATGGAGATATAAAATTTTATTAGACGCTACACTATTTAAATATCAACTTTGTGGTTATTAAATAATCAGTTTTTTCTCAATTATCTAAAGCTGACAAAGTTCCAGTGTGAGGGTGAAAAACTCTGTTCCACAAGGCACAGTACTCGCTCCCATCCTGTTCCTCAACCTCATATCGGACATAGACAGATGACACCCGAATCTGCAAGACACTGCAAGACTCCAAGCAGACATCAACCAAATCTTTAAATGGGCCGCAGAAAACAATATGAAGTTCAATGATGAGAAGTTTCAATTACTCCGATATGGAAAACGTGAGGAAATTAAAATTTCATCGGAGTATAAAACAAATTCCAACCACACAATAGAGCGAAAAACTAATGTCAAAGACATGGGAGTGATCATGACAAGGATCTCACCTTCAAGGACCATAACACTGTAGCAATCGCATCTGCCAGAAAAATGACAGGATTTATAATGAGAACCTTTAAAACCAGGGATGTCAAGGCCTGGTCACAGACCGGGCCGCGAGGGCGTTGACCCCCGGAACTCTCCAGGTAAATTCCAGGAGGGAACATTTTATCAACATCAGGATGTAATATACGAAATCCATATATGTATTATACGACATCTCTATCTGTATCTACTATCTTAATACCTCTATATTGTATGTGATCTCCGTCTATATGTACTATCTTGATTCAATAATAAGAACATAAGAACATAAGAAAGAAGGAACACTGCAGCAGGCCTACTGGCCCATGCGAGGCAAGTCCAAGTCTCCCACCGGCTTAAGCCAATGCCCCGACCCAGCCAGGTCAGGTTACATTCACTTAAGGAAGGAGCACGGCATCTGACCTAGTAGCACAAACTAGTCAGGTCCAACTCACACCCACCCGTACCCACTCATATATTTATCTAGCCTATTTTTAAAACTACACAACGTTTTAGCCTCTATAACTGTACTCGGGAGTTTGTTCCACTCATCGACAACTCTATTACAAAACCAATGCTTTCCTATATCCTTCCTGAATCTGAATTTATCCAACTTAAAGCCAATTCTGCGAGTCCTGTCAATACTAGATATTTTTAGCACGCTATTTACATCACCTTTATTTACTCCTGTTTTCCATTTATACACCTCAATCATATCCCCCCTAATTCTACGCCTTTCTAGAGAGTGCAGATTCAGGGCCCTCAGTCTATCCTCATAGGAAAGATTTATATGTTATATGATTATATGTTAATATGTTACATAGTGTGTTTACTATATAATTTTGTGTTCCTGCATGCCAGCACAGGCGCAAGTTGTGGAGTTTAAAGCAGTTAAGTTCAGTGACAAAGTGTAGCATTAAGAGTGTAGCAATTAAGCAATTAAGCGATAGAAAAAGGACTAAACGAAATAAACTCCTGACAGCATAAGCCGCTCTGCCTATCTTCTGCAAGGTATGTAAATGGTGAACGTACACCAGTTCATTTGTACATTATGGTTTTCTTATGAAAGAAGTGATCTAATGCAGTTGGCCTCTCAAACTCCGTTTTCTCTTATACTAACACGTCTGAAGGAGGAAAGAATGGGAAGACGTTTTCATTACTGTAGCGAGAATGCCCGCGACCACTTACGTAATGACATACATATTTTATTCATTCTAGAGTGTATATCAGGTTTTTATGTTATTTATATTGTTTATTATGTTATATTAGATGAATTGTGATAGATAAATAAGCCGTAGAGTTGATAATAGCGTCATATTGAAGTACTATTTTGTCATGCCTCCTGACAGCAGGAACAGATTAATTGGATTTATATTATTTCTTATGGGAATTATTGCTTCGACTTTAGGCCTAGCTCCTGGAATGGATTACAGCCGAAACTCGGGGCTCCACTGTACAAGGCTAGTTTGACATGTCACTTCAAAACAACCTACAACATTAAGAGATTCAGTAACCATTATATATTTTTATAATAATTCATGGGTCCCCAACTCTGTGTAGACAAAAAAAAAAAAAATTAAACCACAACACAACAAAGAATCCATCAACAAATTGGCACTGGTTGCACCTTTGTCAAGGACCCCACTATCAGTAATCATTCATTCCTTGATTGGAACACATTTGAGACAAGTTTTTGCAACAAATGACATTCAAGAAATCAAGTCAACTGACCAAATGAAAGCTCTGAATACAGCTACAATTTTACCCAGTAACCTGCAAGCATTTTTTAATACATCACCTGTCTTCTACTGAGATGGGTGGCCCTCACCCCCAATAACGAAATGCAATCATCATTCATTTAATAGCTAACTTCCCAAAGGTGTGCTGACATTACAGTTCAGGTGACCCTGCAAACTGCAATATCCTCACCCATCTTTTAAAGTACAAGCATTGTACTTCCCACCTTATATATTAACTGCATTAAGCTATTATTAGAGCCAAACACTGAAATAAGCAGAGGTAAGATAACAGCGATTATAATCCAGTAGAACCCTTAATGTAAAAAAAAAATAATGAGGGAAGAGAGCGAGCATGACCAACTTACCAAACTTAATGAGTCAGAATTGAGATTCTCCTCCTCAGAGACAGCATCATGGTCAATATCAGATGCTGAATCCATCTGATTATTTCGGAAATGCTCCCTTTTACTGTTACCTCTGTCACTAACTACTGTTTTCATGGATGTGTTGGTGTTTTCTTGAAGCATATTAGTTCCTGTGTTATCACTTAACCTAGAGTTAGGTTTACCACCTTCATTTAATGTAACAGTATCTAGGCAGCTATTTTCCTTCTTTGTAGTCCCTATACGAGTATTTTCTCTTTTATCTGCCACTTTCTGCTGTTCTTGTTTGCAGTTTTTCTGTATGTACTCTGAATGACATTTCTTCCCAATGGTTACTGTCTCCATAACCAAACTCTTTGATGGTGCAATCTCATTTTTCATTTCAATATACTGTGTTGAAACCTTTTTGCTGTCTTTTTTATCAGTGCCAACTAGCTTTGCACAAGTTTTAGACAGTTCTTGAGAAATGGTACATTTCTTTTCCAGCAATTTATGTTTTGGTGAATCCCTGGGTGATATTTTAGATTCTTGGTCCAAAGTGGTTGTAACAGAGTGCTCTTTCTGAACCAAGCTTGATGAAAGAGTAAAATCTTCCGGGACCAAACTTGATGAACAAGCACTATCTTTCTGGACCATGCTCGGAGTAGATTCTTCATGGATTAAACTTGATGAAAGGGTAGATTCCTCATGGACCACACTTGGAATAGATTCTTTCTGGACCACGCCTAATGGAGTGGATGCTTCCTGAACCAAGCTTGATGGAGCAGACTCTTTCTGGATAGCTTGAGTACATTCTTCCTGGACTAAGCTGGATGGAGTGGATTTTTTCTGGATTGAGCTTGGGGTAGATAATGGTATATGTTATAAGGGATCAACATCTGAACGTCGTTCAATAATAGCCCAAGGTGCTTATACGAGTCCAATATACATATGTGTGTGTGTACTCACCTAGTTGTGGTTGCAGGGGTCGAGTCATAGCTCCTGGCCCCGCCTCTTCACTGGCTGCTACTGGGTCACGCTCCCTGCTCCATGAGCTTTATCATACCTCTCCTGTGTGTGTGTGTGTGTGTGTGTGGTATATGGCATGAACAATATTGTATAATATATCCTAATAAACATCTGCATTTATTATGTGATTAACTTGTAACATATGGAGTTATGGACCCATCTACATCTATATTCACACATGTTTCTTTTATATACAACTTAGTGTGTTTAGTATTGAAAATAAAATTGGATATTTTGCATTGTTTTTTTTTTATCCTAAGATATATGGTAATATTTTTATTTTTGTACTTTAATCAGAAGCGCTAATCCAGTAGGGGTTCATTCACATAGCGGCTGGATAAATGAGAGACATTCAGGTTCGATCCAAGGAAGAGGAGGATAAGTTAAATTCCCTGGATCAAGAGCCTCTCACTAGCATCAATGGTTGAAAAATGGTGACGAGAACATAAATAGGTGTATGTTGTATAGACAGAGACAACATACATTATAAACTCTCTCAGCTGTTGTATTCGACTGATTCTTCCAGCAACTACAACAACAACAACAAAACAAACAACGGACGGAGTTTCGAAATATGAGCAAAATTTCAACAAAAAAACTAATGGGAGGGAGAGAGGCTCAACAGGAACCCATCAGACGAGTTACTGTGTTCAAGGTCACTTGCTCGCACTTGCATTTGATTGGTAGAAACTCTGTGTTTACAAACATTGCAACAGCCAATCACAGGGGGGAATTGTAATGTAACCTAGTGATTGCCTACTGGGTTTGTCACAAGATCCCTCATTTGATGATTAATTGAATGTAAACATTAGATTCAGCCAATGAGAGCTCAGTAGTTCCCTGGTGACGTCAGCTTGGTTGTTCAACACATCAACTCATCTTATGACTTGCTGTTTCAACTCTGATCCTCCGAGCATATTTTGCAGTAAATTAGAGCTTATTTATTTATTACGACTTTTTTTTTTATTTGAACGTCAAATCAGTGAGGCATTCTAGTGTCTCCGTCTGCCAGACATCTTGAATCACTGTTGATATGGCTACACACGAGGATAAAGAAGGGAAACAAGAGACAACTAAAAAAAATGGTATTGTGATATTGATAAGGTGCGGAAAATGATTTATTACAGGAAATGTTTCGCTACGAGTGGCTTCTACAGTCCTAATTACGACTGAAGAACCCACTAATGGCGAAACGTTTCCCTTAATAAATGTCCTGAGCTGTATATAAGTCTTTTTTCCACACCAAGGGAACAAGAAATGACAACATTTGTTTATCAGCAGACAGCAGAGTCAGGTGTGGACCTCCGCCTCTATCATGACAGTTCTGGGAGATGAAGACTGAGAAACACCAGGAGATGAAGACTGAGAAACACCAGGAGATGAAGACTGAGAAACACCAGGAGATGAAGACAAGGTGGTGCACTAGGTAATCCATATTGCACGACGGATGGGGTTCGAACCCATGGCAGGGTTGTCCTTACTATGACTTGTTTGCGATCTTGTTATCACGATTTCGTGAGTCAAGTGTACTACTAGGTGTGTTTCGTGAAAAAAGACTTTGTAACGATTTCGTAATGGGACAGAGGGACTGAAGTGTGTCGTGGTAGGATCAAGACAACGAGAGCTGCCAAACTACAAGACGTAGTCCCCATTTTTAAAAAAAAGAGACAGAAAAGAGGCACTAAACTATAGACCGGTGTCACTTACATGTATAGTGTGCAAAGTCCTGGAGAAAATCATCAGGAAAAGAATGGTGGAACACCTCGAGCTGAACAGGATAATAAACACCAGACAGCACGGATTCCTAGAGTTCTATGATAAAGTAACAGAGGTAAAGCAGGAGAGAGAAGGGTGGGTTGATTGCATTTTCCTGGACTGCAGGAAGGCCTTCGACACAGTTCCTCACATGAGATTAGTAAAGAAGTTGGAAGAACAAGCAGGTATAACAGGAAGGGCACTGGAATGGATCAGGGAATACCTCAAAGGGAGGCAACAACGGGTCATGGTGCGTGGTGAGGTATCACAGTGGGCGCCTGTGACGAGCGGTGTACCGCAGGGGTCAGTCCTAGGACCAGTGTTATTCCTGGTATATGTAAATGACATGACGGACGGGATAGACTCAGAAGTGTCTCTATTCGCGGATGATGTGAAAATAATGAGGAGAATCACATCGGAAGAGGACCAGGCAGGGCTGCAAACAGACCTGGACAAGCTCGACATCTGGTCTAGCAATTGGCTTCTCGAATTCAATCCCTCCAAATGCAAAGTCATGAGGATCGGAGAAGGGCAAAGAAGACCGCTGACAGAGTACAAGCTAGGCGGACAAAGGCTACAAACCTCGGCAAAGGAGAAAGACCTTGGAGTGAGTATAACGCCAAGCACGTCTCCGGAGGCACACATCAACCAGATAACTGCGGCAGCATATGGGCGACTGGCAAACCTAAGATTAGCGTTCCGTTACCTTAACAAGGAATCGTTCAAGACACTGTATACCGTGTACGTCAGGCCCATACTAGAATATGCAGCACCAGTCTGGAACCCACACCTGGTCAAGCACGTAAAGAAACTAGAGAAAGTGCAAAGGTTTGCGACAAGGTTAGTTCCACAACTCAGGGGTCTGTCTTATGAAGAAAGGTTGAGGGAAATAGGACTAACAACACTGGAGGAAAGAAGGGTCAGAGGAGACATGATAACGACATACAAAATACTGCGGGGAATTGACAAGGTAGACAGTGACAGGATGTTCCAGAGAGGGAACACAGAAACAAGGGGACACAACTGGAAGCTGAAGACTCAGATGAGTCAAAGGGATGTTAGGAAGCATTTCTTCAGCCACAGAGTAGTCAGGAAGTGGAATAGTCTAGAGAAAGATATAGTGGAGGCAGGAACCATACATATTTTTAAGACAATGTATGATAAAGCTCATGGAGCAGGGAGAGCAGAGACCCAGTAGCAGACAGCGAAGAGGCGGGGCCAGGAGCTGAGTCTCGACCCCTGCAACCACAATTAGGTGAGTACAATTAGGTGAGTACAGTCTGAAGGTTACCAGGTCATTGTAAAACCAGATAGAACATTCAACATTTTAATAACAGTGGTGTACTGTGCTGGGTGGCCAAACTGCCAGCAATTTTATCACAAGTAGCAGTTTCATAACTGCCAGCAACTAACTGTCAATCGCAAACCTACAAGATACAACGTTGATGGGAAAAAGCAGCAGTTCTATGTACATTTTCACCGTATTACTCTCATGGTAGTTGCAATCTGTAGAAAGTCAGACGAATGCTTCCTCTTTGAGGACAGAGAGGCACTGAAGCCTGAGTTCAAGGCTTCTGTTCAAGGAAGTCCGTCCTGGTATTAGATCAACAGTATACAAGTTGATGAATAAAACACATGTGCAACACCCGGGTATCTTCCTTTGAAAAACGTTTCGCCCTGCACAGTAGACTTTGATAAGGAGGGTCGTACAGCGCCTGGGGAATGTGAGAGGTTGGGGCATTCAGTCACTTACTGAACCTCTGGCTATTTGTTTCTTGGCTGCTGAAGGTTTCTGAGGTTGTGAAAAAAGGTCCTCTACGCCCTGTTTCATTCCCTCTATATATGAGATTTAACTGTCTGCCATTTTCCATAGACATGATGCGATATCTCATCGGGGAGACTGACAAATGTTCTTGTGTTGCTGGGCAATAAAGACTGACGTTCTCTCTCTGGGCTGGACACTTGGCTGTAGCAAGACTTTGGATCACCTGTTCCTTCACTGTATCTATCTTGCCATTTCGTGAAACTTGCACACTCATTTAAGAGGTGAGCCTCTTACCAGCAGAGAAATTATCACAACTAAGTCGTTGGTGGGACAGTTTCAGCTGATCGTGTTATTTTTTTTTGGTTGCAAAGGCATCGTATAAGCTGGTGCCACTAGTGTAGCCGGGGAGGTCAACACCAGCTAAATTACGTCTATATTCAAGGAGAACGTCCTTAACCAGTTAACTGGATCAATCAGAGGCAAGGTAATCTGAGAGGCTGTACGTAATGTGAATAATAATAATAATAATAATAATAATAATAATAATAATAATAATAATAATAATAATAATAATAATAATAATAATATAATAATAATAATAATAATAATAATAATAATAATAATAATCTTCATTTTTACAAGTACATGATACAACTTACACAGACCGTACCTGGAGGGTGTTCCTGGGGGTCAACCCCCCACGCAGCCTGGTCCATGACCAGGCTGACATCAATGACATACTATACAGAAAGCCTCTTGTGATGCAGAGCATTTCGCCAAAGTAGCTTAATTTTGTCTACATGATGCGACCCAAACCAGTCGATTAATACCCAGGTATTTATTTACTGCTAAGTGATCAGGGACAGCCCTAATGTTTCCAGCCGTACTGGAAATCGAACCACGGACCTCACTGTGAGCTGAGTGCGCTACCAACTGAGCTACGCTGCTGTGTGCTTCAACTGTGAGATACCCGTATTAGTACCCCGTTTATAAAGAACCCAGCTATTTCCAAACATTTTTTTCCCTTTCTTTCCTCGGAAGGTAATCTCTTTCCTGTTTTTCTTCCCCAACTCACCTAACCATCTCCGGAAGCGAGTGAGACACATTGCTCTTTACCCAGCAACGTAATAAACCTGGACGTGATAGTTCTCACCTCACCAGTCCAACCAACAGGAGTTTCCTGTGAATTCCAGACTTGGCTGCGCCTGCAGCTACCGCAGCTAGACAAGGTCTCTTATACAAGTAATATATTCCAAGGCAAGTAGAGCACTATAAGTAAATTGTCACAATCAAGTATGATAACACGCTCAGGATAACACTGAGGTCGGATCGATAACATTCATCATTACTCTGAGATCCTCACCGTTTCTCTCTCAGTAAAATTTAATATGTCGCCTCTGCCAGCATTCACAAAAGCATCACTCTCATCAGCGTCACTCAGCGCTAAAGCTCTTGTCTATTTACGAAAGAAACTATATATCACGGCTTCCCAAAAATTTCACTGGGTTTCGAAATTTATATATATAAAATGCGTTTCAGTAATGGAAGATTTACAGGCGATGCTGCGTCTCCTCCACCACGGCTCTGCTGGAGGCCCCTCACTTGCACACAAATTGTGTGGAGCAAACCTGTGTGTTGTATATATATATATATATAGTTTCTTTCGTAAATAGACAAGAGCTTATATATATATATATATATATATATATATATATATATATATATATATATATATATATTTATATAGTATAAAGATGCACAAGGCGTCTTTGTATGACTTAGCTATGTAGCTTCTATGTAAAGGAATGTTCTTGGGGCTTGAGCGTGGAAAATAGGACAGGAACAAGAGGTTACGTGAGAGTCGTGTCACTAGCAGGAGAGTACGAACTTAGGGCTTAACCCAACTACTGGGTTTCTTTACCCACACACAGAGCTGCTGAACTTTAGTGTACTATCTGTCAAATTTACTGACAAGCTAGCCTATTTCTGCCAGCATGATACATCAGGCCAGACGTTGCTCACTGCTTAACTGATTCACAAACTAATGACTAAGACACATGTTCGACACCTGGGTATGTTTATTGGGGACACTTTCCGTCAGCACAACAGACTTTTTCAGTCGAATGCAGAGATGAAGAGGTGACATGCAGCTGTACAGAGCCTCATGTAATCTATCGGCTCTAGACCCCATTAACCAAACAACCAGCATCTATCGGCTCTAGACCCCATTAACCAAATAACCAGCATCTATTGGCTCTAGACCCCATTAACCAAACAACCAGCATCTATTGGCTCTGATGACCCAGCATTATCTATCGCTAAAACAACCAGCATCTATGGCTCAGCTTAAAAACAACAGAGGCTCTACGATCTTCCCACTTAACCAAACAACCAGCATCTATCGGCTCTAGACCCCATTAACCAAACAACCAGCATCTATCGGCTCTAGACCCCATTAACCAAACAACCAGCATCTATCGGCTCTAGACCCCCTTAACCAAACAACCAGCATCTATCGGCTCCAGACCCCATTAACCAAACAACCAGCACTCTATCGGCTCTAAATAAAAAGTTATGGCCTTCCCATTAACCAAACAACCAGCAATGCAGAATAACCAGTCATCGCTCAGACCCATTACCCCTCATCGGCTCAGACTCATTAACCAAACAACCAGCATCTATCGGCTCCAGACCCCATTAACCAAACAACCCATCTATGCTCAGACCCATTAACCAAACAACCACATCTATCGGCTCAAGACCCCATTAACCAAACAACCACCATCTATCGGCTTAGACCCCATTAACCAAACAACCAGCATCTATCGGCTCTAGTCCCCATTAACCAAACAACCAAAAAGCATCTATCGGTTCTAGTCCCCATTAACCAAACAACCAGCATCTATCGGCTCCAGACCCCTTAACCAAACAACCAGCATCTATCGGCTCAGACCCCATTAACCAAACAACCAGCATCTATCGGCCTAGTCCATTAACCAAACAACCAGCATCTATCGGCTCTAGACCCTTAACCAAACAACCAGCATCTATCGGCTCCAGACCCCATTAACCAAACAACCACATCTATCGGCTCTAGTCCCCATTAACCAAACAACCACATCTATCGGCTCTAGTACCCATTAACCCAACAACCACCATCTATCGGCTCCAGACCCCATTAACCAAACAACCACCATCTATCGGCTCCAGACCCCATTAACCAAACAACCACCATCTATCGGCTCCAGACCCCATTAACCAAACAACCACCATCTATCGGCTCTAGACCCCATTAACCAAACAACCAGCATCTATCGGTTCTAGTCCCCATTAACCAACAACCACATCTATCGGCTCCAAACCCCATTAACAAAACAAAAAGCATCTATCGGCTCCAGACTCCATTAACCAAACAACCAGCATCTATCGGCTCTAGTCCCCATTAACCAAACAACCAGCATCTATCGGCTCCAGACCCCATTAACCAAACAACCAGCATCTATCGGCTCTAGACTATTAACCAAACAACCAGCATCTATCGGCACTAGTCCCCATTAACCAAACAACCAGCATCTATCGGCTCTAGACCCCCTTAACCAAACAACCAGCATCTATCGGCTCCAGACCCCATTAACCAAACAACCAGCATCTATCGGCTCTAGACCCCATTAACCAAACAACCAGCATCTATCGGCTCTAGACCCCCTTAACCAAACAACCAGCATCTATCGGCTCCAGACTCCAATAACCAAACAATCAGCATCTATCGGCTCTAGACCCCATTAACCAAACAACCAGCATCTATCGGCTCCAGACCCCATTAACCAAACAACCACCATCTATCGGCTCCAGACCCCATTAACCAAACAACCAGCATCTATCGGCTCTAGTCCCCATTAACCAAACAACCACCATCTATCGGCTCCAGACCCCATTAACCAAACAACCACCATCTATCGGCTCTAGTCCCCATTAACCAAACAACCACTATCTATCGGCTCTAGTCCCTATTAACCAAACAACCAGCATCTATCGGCTCTAGACCCCATTAACCAAACAACGAGCATCTATCGGCTCCAGACCCCATTAACCAAACAATCAGCATCTATCGGCTCTAGTCCCCATTAACCAAACAACCACCATCTATCGGCTCCAGACCCCATTAACCAAACAACCAGCATCTATCGGCTCTAGACCCCATTTACCAAAAAACCAGCATCTATCGGCTCCAGACCCCATTAACCAAACAACCAGCATCTATCGGCTCTAGACCCCATTAACCAAACAACCAGCACCAGTACACCAGGGACTGATGAAGCACTGATAACTATTCAATAACTGAAAACCAAATAACTGAAAGAAAATACTAAATAACTGAAACAAAATACCAAATAACTGAAACAAAATACCAAATAACTGAAACAAAATACCAAATAACTGAAACAAAATACCAAATAACTGAAACAAAATACCAAATAACTGAAACAAAATACCAAATAACTGAAACAAAATACCAAATAACTGAAACAAAATACCAAATAACTGAAAAGAATAAAAAAATCACAATACCTTGAGTGTGAAACGTGTGACAATGTTTCGACCCGTCTAGGCCCATTAACTAGTGGCTGGTTAATGGGCCAATTAACTAGCCAGCGAGTTATTTGTGTAAACAACTGAAAAGAAACACCAAATAACAGCAAAACAAAATACTACACGAACGATGGGAAAGAAGAAGAACAAAAAACAAAATAAAAGTAGAGAATAGTTTAAAAATTGATTGGATTAATTTTGTATATGGTTGGACGGCTGTCGCAGCAACCATAAATCCTGTTGACCTGAACGTACGTGTACGTGTTTTTTGTGTGTGTCTACTCACTTATTTGTAGCTGCAGGGGTCGAGTTACAGCTCCTGGCTTTGCCTCTTCACTGGTCGCTACTAAGTCCACTTTCTCTCTGCTCCATGAGCTTTAGCATACCTCTTCTTAAAGCTATGTGTGGATCCTGTCTCCACTACATCACTCTCCAGACTATTCCACTTCCTGACAACTCTGTGACTAAAGAAATACTTCCTAACATCCCTGTGACTCATCTGAGTCTTCAACTTCCAACTGTGACCCCTTGTTGCTGTGTCCCATCTCTGGAACATCCTGTCTCTGTCCACCTTGTCAATTCATCTCAGTATTTTATATGTCGTTATCGTATCATCCCCTATCTCTCCTGACCTCCAGTGTCGTCAGGTCGAGTGTGTGTGTGTGTGTGTGTGTGTGTGTGTGTGTGTGTGTGTATAGAACAAATCTTCGATGAAAAAAAGCTCTTTTAAGTGCTTCTGGATAGGAAAGCTTTAAGATGTTTGGAAACAGAGAGACAGCAAGAAAAAACTGACTTTGTGAGTCAGCCAGGATCTGTAACTCAATCTAATTCAACTAGAAATAGTAACTTACTGTAATTCAACCAGCAACAGTAACTTGCAGTTACAGTAAGATTCAACCAACAATAAAATCAGTTCCCCTCTTCGACAGCTGACTCCTCGAGGTGTCAGCGCCCCGTCGACCAAGAGCACATTGATACACTCGCCACGTCTCTCTATAAATCCTCTTACCAAGCTTTCACTGTTTTTTCCTAAGATATATATTGTCAGCCGTGCCCTGGGTGGCACATTGTGCGGCTGTGGCGCCTCAACCACAGCTGTATCAGCAGGGAGTTGGGTGCTTCAGTGATATATTTTTGTTTTCACGGGGGATTGAAGCTATTGATGTTCACGTAGCTTCAGTGATTTATTGGTTAAGGAAGCTATGAATTATTTAGGAAGATGGCATTTTTTTCTGTTGTGGTAGTGGCTTCGAAAAGTCTATTACTAGTGAGCTTGGGCTAGGCAATCTTGAGAGACGGTACCACACAAGTCATAGTAACTCCACTCTGGAGCTCAGAGCCTGAGTTTTGCCCAACTGATAGACCCTATCCAGAGCGAAACGTTGACCAGTAAATGTTTCATCTGTAGTAACTGTCTGTCATACCTGTGGGCAAGTACCTGCCATCCTGAATTGCAGCTCCGCCGGAAGGAATTTTATGAAGCTGCCGTAACTGCTGAACACATAGTTGAATGTTTGACGATATCCTCATCGTCATTCTGTAATCTCCCAGCTCAGGCTGGGGGGATTTCGTTAGATGATTTACGAAACCTATCCTGGTGTGTGTGTGTGTGTGTGTGTGTGTGTGTGTGTGTGTGTGCTCACCTATTTGTACTCATCAATTTGTTGTTGCAAGGGTCGAGTCATAGCTCCACCTCTTCGCTGATTGCTACTAGGTCCACTCGATCCCTGCTCCATGAGCTTTATCGTACCTCTTCTTAAAGCTATGTATGGATCCTGCCTACACTACACCACTTCCTGACAACTCTATGACTGAAGAAATACTTCCTATCATCCCTGTGACTCATCTGAGTTTTCAACTTGCAGTTGTGACCCCTTGTTGCTGTGTCACATATCTGGAACATCCTGTCTCTGTCCACAATGCCAATTCTCAGTATTTTTTATGTCGTTATCATGTCCCCCTTATCTCTTCTGTCCTCCAGTGTCGTCAGGTTGATTTCCCTTAACCTCTTCTCGTAGGACATACCCTTTAACTCCTGAACTAGTCTTGTTGTAAACCTTAGTAATTTCTCTAATTTCATGGGCTTGACCAGGTGTGTGTGTGTGTGTGTTATGGTGTTTGGAAACAGATTTTCTTGTATACTTTTATTATAAAAGTATAAGTGAACTCAGAGCGACACCACAGTAGACAGGTTGAACTCCTTAATGGTGTGGTGTGGATCTGGGTGGCAGGTTAATGGTATTTAAAGCCTGTCGACTACACAAGGGTTACCAAGGCTGTGTGGTACCCAGTCAGGAATACTTTAACCCGTAAAGTAGGAATTAAGGCAAACTCTCATTTCATATACACTGATAAACATACACATCTCGGTGTATACGTATCGTGTGGGTGTGGTTTTATAACCAGTTATAATTAAAACACACACACACACACACACACACACACACACACACACACAACGAGACCCAGTAGCAGACAGCGAAGAGGCGGGGCCAGGAGCTGAGTCTCGACCCCTGCAACCACAATTAGGTGAGTACAATTAGGTGAGTACACACTTAGATCAAACCAAACATTTATAACACATTTCGCCCACAGTTTTTGTTCAAGTCATGAAGAAGCTTCGCTTTGAGCGACACATTGTTTAATAAAGACCAACTTTATCAATTATTGCCATTAACCCCCAGCCATCACCAGTTTACCAATTTTTAATAAAGTTACCAGCTGCCTCCCACATCCCACCAGTTGCCTCTCACACTCCACCAGCTGCCTCCCACATCCCACCAGTTGCCTCTCACACTCCACCAGCTGCCTCCCACACTCCACCAGCTGCCTCCCACACTCCACCAGCTGCCTCCCACACTCCACCAGCTGCCTCCCACACTCCACCAGCTGCCTCCTACACTCCACCAGCTGCCTCCCACACTCCACCAGCTGCCTCCCACACTCCACCAGCTGCCTCTCACACTCCACCAGCTGCCTCTCACACTCCACCAGCTGCCTCCCACACTCCACCAGCTGCCTCTCACACTCCACCAGCTGCCTCCCACACTCCACCAGCTGCCTCTCACACTCCACCAGCTGCCTCCCACACTCCACCAGCTGCCTCCCACACTCCACCAGCTGCCTCTCACACTCTACCAGCTGCCTCCCACACTCCACCAGCTGCCTCCCACACTCCACCGCCCTCACGCTGACTCACTCTCAGTGCTCACATATACGAAAATCAGTAGAAATTGCATTAATAATACACTTATCAACATATACCTGCAGAGGTATGCTATATACTTTATATTATGAGGAATACATCTCTCTTGATGTGTATGCAACGAGAGGAACACCGTATATACAGAGTGAGGTATATATCCTACTGCTATAAGAGGTATATATCTCACTGCTTTAATCCCTAGTTTAGGTATTAAAGTATTCTTGACTGGTGGTGTACAGGTGATATGCAGCCTTAATGACCCTCGTGTAGTAGACAGACTTTAAACCCTACAAAAAAAAACAAATCATCTATATGATTGCGTCTACAGATATACCACGAACTGATAATATTCTGGTGACAACAGTTAGTCAAGACTTCATTACGTAAATTAGGAAGTAATTAGGCGAGGACAACAAACTAGATTATCATCGTTAGAGGAAACAGTGGATAACTTCTAAGATAACTTTATCATTACATAACTGAGTTATTCTCACAAAGATAGCGTCATTACTTCTCTCAGGGGAACATAACTAGCTCCTAGCGTCCATAGTTACGACTAGTGTAACCTTATGTTTAGGAATAATGTGGAGTCTCTATGCATCTGCTGCCTATGTTTAGTACCTAGCAGTAAATATGTACCTGGTTGCTAGTCTCCATACACCTACTGACCATGTTTACCTAGCAGTAAATAGGTACACGAGTGCTAGTCTCCACACACCTTATGCCCACATTCACCTAACAGTAAATAGGTACCTAGGTGCTAGTCTCCACACAACTACTGCCCATGTTTACCTAACAGTAAATAGGTACCTTGGTGCTAGTCTACATGCATCTGCTGCCCATGTTCACCCAACAGTAAATAGGTACCTGGGTGCTAGTCTACATGCCTCTGCTGCCCATGTTCACCCAACAGTAAATAGGTACCTGGGTGCTAGTCTACATGCATCTGCTGCCCATGTTCACCTAACAGTAAATAGGTACCTGGGTGCTAGTCTACATGCATCTGCTGCCCATGTTCACCTAGCAGTAAATAGGTACCTGGGTGCTAGTCTACATGCATCTGCTGCCCATGTTCACCTAGTAGTAAACAGGTGCCTAGGTGCTAGTCTCCATACAACTACTGGCCATGTTCACCTAACAGTAAATAGGTACCTGGGTGCTAGTCTACATGCATCTGCTGCCCATGTTCACCCAACAGTAAATAGGTACCTGGGTGCTAGTCTACATGCATCTGCTGCCCATGTTCACCTAACAGTAAATAGGTACCTGGGTGCTAGTCTACATGCATCTGCTGCCCATGTTCACCTAGCAGTAAATAGGTACCTGGGTGCTAGTCTACATGCATCTGCTGCCCATGTTCACCTAGCAGTAAATAGGTACCTGGGTGCTAGTCTACATGCATCTGCTGCCCATGTTCACCTAGCAGTAAATAGGTACCTGGGTGCTAGTCTCCACACATCCACTGCCCATTCAGGAGCAAGAACGTTTGATCCGAGGCTAGAAATATCAGCTCCACTTCTTGCATCAAGAGCCCTTCACCAGCATCGAGGCACCGCCCTTGGAGGCGATATTTGACAACAAATAAGGACCGTAAATGTAAATGAAATTATTTCGTGTGAACCGTAAATGTCATTATAGGTCAAAACAATTTATTAATCAAATTCCCATTAAAAAAAAAAATTCTTTGATCATCCGGAAACATTGCAAATGTAATTACCGGTGAATCATTCTGCACGAATGATGGTTAATGTGGCAGTGCAATTTGTGAAGATAGGTGTGGGTATGTATGTATGTGTATATGTGTGTATGTATGTATGTTTGTATGTATGTATGAATGTGTGTGTATGTATGTATGTATGTGAATATATGTATGTGTGTATGTATGTGTGAATGTATGTATTTATGTGTGAATGTATGTATGTATGTATGTATGTATGTATGTATGTATGTATGTATGTATGTATGTGTGTATGTATGTGTGAATGTGTGCCATGTGCATATGTGTGTGTGTGTATTTATATGTATGTGTTTGCAGGGGTCGAGTCTCAGCTCCTGGTCCCGACTAAATGTGTTTGAGTTCACGCACCTCAAGCTTTATCTACAAGCTTGATCTTGAAGCTTGATCTTGAAGCTTGATCTTGAAGCTTGATCTTGAAGCTTGATCTTGAAGCTTGATCTTGAAGCTTGATCTTGAAGCTTGATCTTGAAGCTTGATCTTGAAGCTTGATCTTGAAGCTTGATCTTGAAGCTTGATCTTGAAGCTTGATCTTGAAGCTTGATCTTGAAGCTTGATCTTGAAGCTTGATCTTGAAGCTTGATCTTGAAGCTTGATCTTGAAGCTTGATCTTGAGCTTGATCAACAAGCTTGATCTTGAAGCTTGATCTTGAAGCTTGATCTTGAAGCTTGATCTTGAAGCTTGATCTTGAAGCTTGATCTTGAAGCTTGATCTACAAGCTTGATCTTGAAGCTTGATCTTGAAGCTTGATCTACAAGCTTGATCTTGAAGCTTGATCTTGAAGCTTGATCTTGAAGCTTGATCTTGAAGCTTGATCTTGAAGCTTGATCTACAAGCTTGATCTTGAAGCTTGAGCTTGAAGCGATCTTGGCTGATCTTGAAGCTTGATCTACAAGCTTGATCTTGAACTGACTTGAGGATCTTGAAGCTTGATCTTGAAGCTTGATCTTGAAGCTTGATCTTGAAGCTTGATCTAAGACTTGATCTTGAAGCTGATCTTAGGATCTTGAAGCTTGATCTTGAGTACTTGAAGCTTGATCTTGAAGCTTGATCTTGAAGCTTGATCTTAAGCTGATAACACTTAATGCTTGATCAACTAGAAGCATTCTTGAAGCTATTAACACAACATATAATCGAAAGTTCAATGATACATTAATGTTAAGTATAAAATTTTTATAAACATTCCTATTAATATTAACACAAATAATAATCAGAAAGTCTCAATATACATACGAAAATGTTATATTAAGATTAATATTTAACGTGGTTTAATATTAATGAGGTGTAATATGTACACGAGGAGGTGTATATCCTAGGAGGAGTATATACACAGAAGGTGTATTTAAGGAGTGTATATACACAGGAAGGAGTATATACACAGGAAGGAGTATATACACAGGAAGGAGTATATACACAGGAAGGAGTATATACACAGGAAGGAGTATATACACAGGGAGGAGTATATACACAGGGAGGAGTATATACACAGGGAGGAGTATATACACAGGAGGGAGTATATACACAGGGAGGAGTATATACACAGGGAGGAGTATATACACAGGGAGGAGTATATACACAGAATTTGCTCTGAAAATCGCGTCAGTGACTTCCTCTGTATATTCCACAATTACCTTACATAAGAGAGATACATAGCGGTCTATGTATCACTTTCGGCAACACATGGACACCCGTCTTGAATGTATTTTAAAATCCCCATCAAAAAATAACACCACATAACACTAGATAACCGAGAACTAACGAGTCTTTCAACGAAGCAGTGTGTAGGAACACACTGGCGGGGACTTCCTCGGTACTCAACTTTAAGTTGAACTGTGGAACTTGGCACCAAGTTCCTTACTGGTAAACGACTCTAACATTTCATATGGTAGAGCGGTCCCTGGTTAGCCTCAGTTTGCTATTGCTTAAAGAAAAGAACACTTGTTTGTGGTTGCATTAATATATATGGGCCGCAGAAAACAATCTGAAGTTCAATGATGAGAAATTTCAATTACTACGATATGGAAAACGTGAGGAAATTAAAACTATATCGGAGTATAAAACAAATTCCAACCTCACAATAGAGCGAAAAACTAATGTAAAAGACCTGGGAGTGATCATGTCAGAGGATCTCAATTGCATCTGCTAGAAAAATGACAGGATGGATAATGAGAACCTTCAAAACCAGGGATGCCAAGCCCATGTTGACACTCTTCAGGTCGCTTATTCTATCTAGGCTGGAATATTGCTGCACACTAACTGCACCTTTCAAGGCAAGTGAAATTGCTGACCTAGAAAATGTGCAGAGAACCTTCACTGCACACATAACTGTGATAAACCACCTCAATTACTGGGAACACTTGAAGTTCCTCAACATGTACTCCCTAGAACGCAGGCGGGAGAGATACATTATTATATACACTTTGAAACTCCTAGAGGGATTAGTACCAAACTTACACACGAAAATCACTCCCTATGAAAGCAAAAGACTCGGCAGACGATGCAACATCCCTCCAATGAAAAGCAGGGGCGCCACTAGCACGATAAGAGACAACACAATGAGTGTCAGGGGCCCAAGACTGTTCATCTGCCTCCCAGCATACATAAGGGGGATTACCAATAGACCCCTGGCTGTCTTCAAGAAGGCACTGGACAGGCACCTAAAATCAGTACCTGACCAGCCGGGCTGTGGTTCGTACGTCGGGTTGCATGCCGCCAACAGTAACAGCCTGGTTGATCAGGCCCTGATCCACTATGAGGCCTGGTTACAGACCGGGCCGCGGGGGCGTTGACCCCCGAAACCCTCTCCATGTATACTCCAGGTATATACCGCTCGTGAAGGCTGGTATGTCAATC
>WNWK01010290.1:0-5000 GCA_009830355.1 Cherax destructor | reverse complement strand
AAACCCTGCTCGTAGGAGCTGAATTCATAGTATAGTTCATAGTTCGGAAGACAAGTCAGGGCGCAGGGCTACCAACCAAATGTACACACGTGTACGCACGCCACACACACATACACTTGAAGTAGTCAGGATATAGACATAGTACCATACAATTGTTCGTGTAGTAGCAACAATATTATTACCAGTTTATAAGTAGCAACTTTTAGTAGCAGTGCTTAGTAAGATTACAGAATTAGATTTACAATAGGTAGACACTGTGGAAGAGGTGCCAAGACGCACACACACACGCACACGCTTGAAATAGTCGGGGTGTAGTAGACCATACAGATGTTCTTGTATTAGCAATTATATTTTTATCAGTTATATAGGAAGTAGTATTCTTTTAGTTTTTGTAGCTAAGAAGGTAGGAAGGCAATTCAAATACGTGGGCGGAGTGCAGGCGCGGTGAGTCAGAGGTAAACATACACACGCACACAGTGAGGACAGGCGCACACACACACACACGTACACACACACTCAGTTAGGCTTAGCATTGACCAGTAGCCCACTAACCATTTCCTACAAACCCTGTAATCCTTCCACGCACACGACACACACACACACACACACACACACACACACACACACACACACACACACATACACACACACACACACATACATACGCTCACACACACGCACACACTCTCTCTATACCCTCTATACCCTTTGGTATCACTATCCAGTTATAGAACTAGTACTAGCAAAATCCTAGATTAATATTAGGAGAGTAGCCAACTAGTACTATCAACTTCTGAAACCTATCTCCCCCCCGCTCTCTGCCCCCCCACTCTCTCCCTCCCTCTCTATACCTCCCCTTCTCCCTCTCACACACACACCCTCCCCTCTCTATACCTCCCCACTCTATACCTCCCTCTCCCACTCTCTATACCTCCTCTCCCCCATCTCCCTCCCGATCCCTCCCTCCCTCTCCCTACCTCTCCCTATCCTCTCCTCTCCCTACCTCTCTAGTACCAGCAATATTCTAGCTTAATATCTAGGAGAGTAGTCCAAACTTTCTGAAAACCTATATCCCCCCACTCTCTCCTCCCTTTCTCCTCAAACGCACACCCCTCTCCCTCTCTATACCCCCTCTCCCTATCTCCCTCCCTTCTCCCTCACACACAAACCTCTCCCTCTCCATCCCCCTCTCTATACCTCCCTCTCCCCCATCTCCTCCATATCCCTCCTCTCCCTCTCCCTACCTCTTTCTCACTCCCCCTCTCCCTCTCTCTCTTTCTCCCACCCCCTTCCTCCCTCTCCCTCTATCTCTATCTTCCTCCATCTCTCTACCTCCCTCTCTCTCCCTCTACCTATCTCTCTTCCTACCTCTCTACCTCCCTCTCTCTCCCTCTCCCTCTTGCTCTCTTTCTTCTCTCCCTCTATCCACCTCTTCTACATTTCCTCTAAAATATCTCTCTCCCCACCCCCATCCCTATCCTTTCTCCGTTTTTCCTCAACCCCTTCCTCACCCCTCTTTCTCCTTTCTCCTGACACCTCAATACATCCACAAGGGACTCAGCGGGAGGATGGGTGGCTCAGAGAGGGTGTCAACAAGGAAGAAGATGGACGATCAGGGAAGGCAACAGTGGGAGGAGGAAATATCTAGAAGGGAGAAGGAATGGGAGAGGAAGATATTGGTGATCACCGAGGAGCTCGATGAAAGGGAAAAGGAATGGGAGAGGAAGCTATTGGTGATCAGCGAGGAAATGGAGAAGAGGATAGCTGAGGAGAGTAGAAAATGGGTAATGCAAGCCAAAAAAGCAGAAGCCAAGATCCAGACCCTAGAAGAGAAGCTGCAGGGACTGACACAGAATAGAGACAATAGTACCTGGCAGGAAACAACGCTTGGAGCTTGTGCACAGGGAATGAGGAGAAAGGAGGAGAACTCGGGTACGCACAGGCACTGGCAGGCACACATGGGGCCCGAAGCAAGATGAGCAGGATAACAACACACGAGAGGGATATAGAAGAAGCAGCCAGGGTCACGAAGAGCACCACAGGAACAACGAATGGGAGCACAGAAACAACATATGAGAGGGTAGACAAAACAGCAGACACGCTAAACATGGAGACCCAACAACACACTGCAGTGGACAGGGACGTAAGAGCAGACCGGACACACAAAGGAACACGGGGAATACATCCATGACAGCACCGGGAGAGGATAATGCACCTTTGACAAGGCAATGGGAGACACAGTGGAGGAGGAAAGGGAGAAGTCGATTTTCATCTATGGCCTGAAGGAAGTCGAAGGGACACCCACGACAGAAGGAAACAGGAGGAGACAGAACAGATCGATGGTATCATGCTAGCAATAGGGAGACTCATCCCAAGTGACAAATTTTCGGAGAATCGGGTGGTACACAAAGGGAAGAAATCGACCCCTCAAGGTAATATTCAAGGCAGAATCAGCACGCACCATGATCCTGCAAGAGAAAGCTCGGCTGAGGACGAACCAGGGGTACCGGAATGTATATCTAGATCGAGACAGAACGCAGGAAGAAAGGGAGGTGGAGAGGGGAAACAGTACCGATATAGACAAACCAGACTTTAAAAGAGGAAACTACATGGGCATGAGGAATTTCCTGCAGGACATTCAGTGGGAAAGGGAAATGGAAGGACTGACAATAAATTAAATGATGGAATACGTAGGGGCAAAGTGCAAGGAGGCAGAGGAACGGTTTATACCCAGAGGCAAAGGATTAAATGGGAAGGCCAGAAAGAGCCCCTGGTTTACCCAAAGGTGCAGGGAGGCAAAGACTCAGAGTATCAGAGAATGGAAACGGTAGAAGAGCTAGAAACGAGTATGCACAAGTACGGAGGGAGGCCCAGAAACAGTACGAAAACGACATAGCATCGAAAGTTAAGTCCGACCCGAAACTGATGTCCAGTCACATCAGAAGGAAGACAACAGTCAAGGACCAGGTGATCAGGCTGAGGAGAGAAGATGGGGAACTCACAAGTAATGATCAAGAGGTATGTGAGGAGCTCAACTTGAGGTTCAAGGAAGTATTCACAATGGAGGAAGGAAGGCAGCTGGGTAGACAGGACATGGTTCGTCACCAACAAGGGATGTACCAAGTGCTAGAGGGCATACACACAACTGAGGAGGAAGTGAAGCAGTTACTCAGTGACCTCGATACCTCAAAGGCGATGGGTCCGGACAATATCTCCCCGTGGGTTCTTCGGGAAGGAGCTGAGGTACTGAGTGTGCCACTTACCATAATATTCAACACATCCCTTGAAACTGGGCAGCTACCTGAGGTATGGAAGAAGGCCAACGTAGTCCCCATTTTTAAAAAAGGAGACAGAAAAGAGGCACTAAACTATAGACCAGTGTCACTTACATGTATATTGTGCAAAGTCCTGGAGAAAATCATCAGGAAAAGAATGGTGAAACACCTTGAGCGGAACAGGATAATAAACACCAGACAGCACGGATTCCGGGAAGGCAGGAAAATATCTAGAAAACTAGGAAAATATATAGGAAAATATCTAGAAAACTAGGAAAATATCTAGAAAAACAAGGAAAATATCTAGAAAACTAGGAAAATATCCAGAAAAACTAGGAAAATATATAGAAAACTAGGAAAATATCTAGGAAAATATCTAGAAAACTAGGAAAATATCTAGAAAAACTAGGAAAATATCTAGAAAACTAGGAAAATATATAGAAAACTAGGAAAATATCTAGAAAACTAGGAAAATATCTAGAAAACTAGGAAAATATCCAGAAAAACTAGGAAAGATCTAGAAAACTAGGAAAATATCTAGGAAAATATCTAGAAAACTAGGAAAATATCTAGAAAAACTAGGAAAATATCTAGAAAACTAGGAAAATATCTAGAAAATATCTAGAAAACTAGGAAAATATCTAGAAAAACTAGGAAAATATCTAGAAAACTAGGAAAATATCCAGAAAACTAGGAAAATATCTAGAAAACTAGGAAAATATCTAGAAAACTAGGAAAATATCTAGAAAAACTAGGAAAATATCTAGAAAACTAGGAAAATATCCAAAAAACTAGGAAAATATCTAGAAAAGTAGGAAAATATCTAGGAAAATATCTAGAAAACTAGGAAAATATCTAGAAAAACTAGGAAAATATCTAGAAAACTAGGAAAATATCCAGAAAAACTAGGAAAATATCTAGAAAACTAGGAAAATATCTAGGAAAATATCTAGAAAACTAGGAAAATATCTAGAAAAACTAGGAAAATATCTAGAAAACTAGGAAAATATCCAGAAAAACTAGGAAAATATCTAGAAAACTAGGAACATATCTAGAAAACTATGTTAAGTCTATCTTCTTGGCTGCTTACATTGGGCAGTAGAATGGTAGCGTAGGTGCAGAGATACGGCCGATGACTAGACTCAGTTTATTAATGGCAAGGTGTAGGTATACACGGGGACAGAGCGTGATGGGACCGTGAGAGAGAAGCATGGCTGACCAGCCCGACCTTGATAGGCGTATAGAGGGCAGCACCATAGTGCCGCGCAGTTTGAAACAGCCTCTGGGTAGGCTGTTTACATCCGCTCGGCCACCTACCGCGTGTCGTCTCGACACGACAATACTGGCGGGCACGAAGGTGTAAACAAGCAAGCAAGGTTACCCAGGGAAAACTGGCTTCCGGTCACCTGACATTTACAACAGGAAATTGCCGGTGCAGGCCGAAAAACTCTCCCCTACGTGAGTCGGGAAGAGAAAATCGGCCTGCCCGTACAGCTGGACAGAGGACAGAACAAGCAATGCTGACACAGGAACTAGAGTCTTCTATATACAGGTTGTCCACAGGGCCAGACGTCAACTTGACTGCACATCCATGAGCGCTGTACCATCCTCACATCTGCAAACAATGACTGACAGTAGCATTTCCTAAGGTGTGACATTTAACTCAAAAGGGCGATATTGCCCTTGCCTTTATACAGGATTTACAAGACACACTGGGTGCACATA
>WNWK01010289.1:45000-71028 GCA_009830355.1 Cherax destructor | reverse complement strand
CACAACCTGCGTACTCTACTACACAACCTGCTGTATTTATACTCAACACGTTTTTCTACTACTACAACACTGTTTTACCACCAACACTGCTGACCATACACAAACTGCTGTCCACTAAAACCCTGCTGCTACATCCCTGCTGACTCTCTCTAAAACACGTTGTTTCTAAAACACGTGCCTTCCAACCAACCTGTGTCTCAACCAACCTGTGTTTTAAAACACGTGTTTCCTCAAATGCTGTTCTACACAACCTGCTGAATCTCTACAACACTGTGTACTTACTCTACAACACTGGGGGAACCCAACACTGTGTACTACTCTCCCGGTTCTCTCAACCTGCGTACTCCAAACACTGCTGCTTTTTAACAACACGTGTTCACCAACACTGCTGAACTCTACTCCATCTACTCTCTCTCACCACCCCTTCTACCCCTCTCTCCACACTCCTCTCTCTCCTCCTCTCTCTCTCCCATCCATCTACCTCCTCTACTCTTCCTCACTCTTCCTTCCTCCCTTTTTTAATCCTTTTTTCTCACTCCTTCTTTAATCCCCCTTTTTCCCTCTCTTTAATCCTTCTCTCCTCCTCTCTCTAATAATTCCACCCACTCACCCCCTTCTCATACTTCTTATTCATTTTCACTCCCTCTCTCCTTTAAACTATCTACTCTACTCCCTCATATTACTCTACTCACTACTCTACCCTCACTCCTTCTCTCACTCACCACCCTTAACCACCTCTACTACTACACTACTACTACCCACACTCACTACTACTACTACACTCACTACTACTACTATACTCACTATCACTACAATTTTCAAAAAATTTTTCTGGAGTGATATTCAACACAGCTGAGTCATGTTTAAAGAATCCCTTTAAGGCTGTGTTAATGTTCCATATGTATTAACACTTTAGTTGACCTTAAAGTGCTGTGTTGTCTACATTGAGTTAACATTACTAGTGATGATGTTTATCTTAATTAGTGTTAACATTACCAGACCACAAGTCTGTGGTAATGTTAACACAACAGATCTGTGAGAGTTCTGTTGACCACAGTGCTCTGGGGCATCTGCAAAATGTTCTAGCTGAAACCCATCATTTGGTCTGACAGACCCATCATTTGGTCTGACAGACCCATCATTTGATCTGAGAGACCCATCATTTGGTCTGACAGACCCATCATTTGGTCTGACAGACCCATCAGTTGGTCTGAGAGACCCATCATTTGGTCTGAAAGACCATCAGGTCGACAGACCCATTTTTTGGCTGCACCCATCATTTGGTCTGACAGACCCATCATTTGGTCTGACAGACCCATTTGGTCTGACAGACCCATCATTTGGTCTGAAAGACCCATCATTTCGACCCTTTTTTGGTCTGACAGACCCCTCATTTTGGCCCCAAAGACCCATCATTTGGCCTAAACCATCATTTGGGCGAGACCCCCTCATTTGGTCTTTTAATATGAAACTAACCCCTTTTTCCCAGCTCAGTTCTTATAGTGCTCTGTGTGTGTGTGTGTGGTGGTGTGTGTGTGTGTGTGTGTGTGTGTGTGTGTGTGTGTGTGGTGTGTGTGTGTGTGTGTGTGGTGTGGTGTGTGGTGTGTGTGTGTGTGTGGTGTGTGTGGTGTGGTTTGTGTGTGGTGTGTGTGTGGGGGGAGTCGGACAAACATCACCATTATCACCACCACCACAAACATCACCATTATCACCACCACCACAAACATCACCATTATCACCACCACAAACATCACCATTATCACCACCACCACAAACATCACCATTATCACCACCACCACAAACATCACCATTATCACCACCACCACAAACATCACCATTATCACCACCACCACAAACATCACCATTATCACCACCACCACAAACATCACCATTATCACCACCACCACAAACATCACCATTATCACCACCACCACAAACATCACCATTATCACCACCACCACAAACATCACCATTATCACCACCACCACAAACATCACCATTATCACCACCACCCCAAACATCACCATTATCACCACCACCACAAACATCACCATTATCACCACCACCACAAACATCACCATTATCACCACCACCACAAGCATCACCATTATCACCACCACAAACATCACCATTATCACCACCACCACAAACATCACCATTATCACCACCACCACAAACATCACCATTATCACCACCACCACAAACATCACCATTATCACCACCACCACAAACATCACCACCACCACAAGCATCACCATTATCACCACCACAAACATCACCATTATCACCACCACCACAAACCACAATCACAAATACTACCATTACCACTGTAACCACCACCAACACAACCACTATTACCACCACCACTACCACCACCATCACCACTACCACCACTACCACCACCATTAACCTGGATGATCAGTTAAGTGAACGTGACCAATTCTGTTAATCAGGTAATTTTGTTAACATCAATTCTGGAAATGTCACTATTGTTACTCACAAAATCGTTATGACACGATTGAAAACAAACCATACCACGGGTGGGGTTCGAACCCGCGGTCAGAGAGTCTCAAAACTCCAGACCGTCGCGTAAGCCACTGGGCCAGCTAGCTTCAATAAGATTCATCCAACTAGGTATATTTCTACACCATAGGAAGGTTAGCATAGGCACCACTGTGTCCACAAATGCAAGTTTTTACAGACGAATCTCCCGCTAGCATGGTCGTGACGAACTCTAGCTCAAGTCCCCCTCAAAGCCGTCAACATTACTCACGAAATCTTAATGACACGATTGCAAACAAACCATACCCTGCTAGCGGGAGATTCGTCTGTAAAAACTTGCATTTGTGGACACAGTGGTGCCTATGCTAACCTTCCTATGGTGTAGAAATATACCTAGTTGGATGAATCTTATTGAAGCTAGCTGGCCCAGTGGCTTACGCGACGGTCTGGAGTTTTGAGACTCTCTGACCGCGGGTTCGAACCCCACCCGTGGTATGGTTTCACTGTTGTTAGTTCAGTACCTGGTAACTCAATTACCGGTCACTCATTACCTGGTAACTCAGTACCTGGTCACTCAGTACCTGGTAACTCAGTACCTGGTCACTAAGTACCTGGTCACTTAGTACCTGGTTACTCAGTACCTGGTCACTTAGTACCTGGTTACTCAGTACCTGATCACTCACTACCTGGTAACTCAGTACCTGGTCACTAAGTACCTGGTCACTTAGTACCTGGTTACTCAGTACCTGGTCACTTAGTACCTGGTTACTCAGTACCTGGTCACTTAGTACCTGGTTACTCAGTACCTGGTCACTACCTGGTCTGGTCACTCGGTACCTGGTCACTCACTACCTGGTCACTACCTGGTCACTCGGTACCTGGTCACTCACTACCTGGTCATCACTTACATCAAAACATTGAAAGTCATTGTCTTGTCCTGTCCAGTTGCGTGTAAGAAGCTACTTAACAGTTAGATGTGACAGCGGCATGTATCCTGTGTCTCCACCACAGCATGTATCCTGTGTCTCCACCACAGCATGTATCCTGTGTCTCCACCACAGCATGTATCCTGTGTCTCCACCACAGCATGTATCCTGTGTCTCCACCACAGCATGTATCCTGTGTCTCCACCACAGCATGTATCCTGTGTCTCCACCACAGCATGTATCCTGTGTCTCCACCACAGCATGTATCCTGTGTCTCCACCACAGCATGTATCCTGTGTCTCCACCACAGCATGTATCCTGTGTCCCCACCACAGCATGTATCCTGTGTCTCCACCACAGCATGTATCCTGTGTCTCCACCACAGCATGTATCCTGTGTCTCACCACAGCATGTATCCTGTGTCTCCACCACAGCATGTATCCTGTGTCTCACCACAGCATGTATCCTGTGTCTCCACCACAGCATGTATCCTGTGTCTCCACCACAGCATGTATCCTGTGTCTCCACCACAGCATGTATCCTGTGTCTCACCACAGCATGTATCCTGTGTCTCCACCACAGCATGTATCCTGTGTCTCCACCACAGCATGTATCCTGTGTCTCAACCACAGCATGTATCCTGTGTCTCAACCACAGCATGTATCCTGTGTCTCAACCACAGCATGTATCCTGTGTCTCAACCACAGCATGTATCCTGTGTCTCAACCACAGCATGTATCCTGTGTCTCAACCACAGCATGTATCCTGTGTCTCACCACAGCATGTATCCTGTGTCTCAACCACAGCATGTATCCTGTGTCTCAACCACAGCATGTATCCTGTGTCTCAACCACAGCATGTATCCTGTGTCTCACCACAGCATGTATCCTGTGTCTCAACCACAGCATGTATCCTGTGTCTCACCACAGCATGTATCCTGTGTCTCAACCACAGCATGTATCCTGTGTCTCAACCACAGCATGTATCCTGTGTCTCAACCACAGCATGTATCCTGTGTCTCAACCACAGCATGTATCCTGTGTCTCAACCACAGCATGCTATCCTGTGTCTCAACCACAGCATGTATCCTGTGTCTCAAACAGCATGTATCCTGTGTCTCAACTACAGCATGTATCCTGTGTCTCAACCACAGCATGTATCCTGTGTCTCAACCACAGCATGTATCCTGTGTCTCACCACAGCATGTATCCTGTGTCTCCACCACAGCATGTATCCTGTGTCTCCACCACAGCATGTATCCTGTGTCTCCACCACAGCATGTATCCTGTGTCTCCACCACAGCATGTATCCTGTGTCTCCACCACAGCATGTATCCTGTGTCTCCACCACAGCATGTATCCTGTGTCTCCACCACAGCATGTATCCTGTGTCTCCACCACAGCATGTATCCTGTGTCTCCACCACAGCATGTATCCTGTGTCTCCACCACAGCATGTATCCTGTGTCTCAACCACAGCATGTATCCTGTGTCTCAACCACAGCATGTATCCTGTGTCTCAACCACAGCATGTATCCTGTGTCTCAACCACAGCATGTATCCTGTGTCTCAACCACAGCATGTATCCTGTGTCTCCACCACAGCATGTATCCTGTGTCTCAACCACAGCATGTATCCTGTGTCTCAACCACAGCATGTATCCTGTGTCTCAACCACAGCATGTATCCTGTGTCTCCACCACAGCATGTATCCTGTGTCTCCACCACAGCATGTATCCTGTGTCTCCACCACAGCATGTATCCTGTGTCTCCACCACAGCATGTATCCTGTGTCTCAACCACAGCATGTATCCTGTGTCTCAACCACAGCATGTATCCTGTGTCTCAACCACAGCATGTATCCTGTGTCTCAACCACAGCATGTATCCTGTGTCTCAACCACAGCATGTATCCTGTGTCTCAACCACAGCATGTATCCTGTGTCTCAACCACAGCATGTATCCTGTGTCTCAACCACAGCATGTATCCTGTGTCTCAACCACAGCATGTATCCTGTGTCTCAACCACAGCATGTATCCTGTGTCTCAACCACAGCATGTATCCTGTGTCTCAACCACAGCATGTATCCTGTGTCTCAACCACAGCATGTATCCTGTGTCTCAACCACAGCATGTATCCTGTGTCTCAACCACAGCATGTATCATGTATTTCAACCACAGCATGTATCATGTGTTTCAACTACAGCATGTATCATGTGTTTCAACCACAGCATGTATCATGTGTCTTAGCCACAGCATGTATCATGTGTCACAAAACAGCATGTATCATGTGTCTCAACCACAGCATGTATCATGTGTCAACTACAGCATGTATCATGTGTCTCAACCACAGCATGTATCATGTGTCTCAACCACAGCATGTATCATGTGTCTCAACGACAGCATGTATCATGTGTCTTAGCCACAGCATGTATCATGTGTCAACCACAGCATATATCATGTGTCTCAACCACAGCATGTATCATGTGTCTCAACCATAGCATGTATCATGTGTCTTAGCCACAGCATTTATCATGTGTCAACCACAGCATGTATCATGTGTCTCAACCACAGCATGTATCATGTGTCTCAACAGCATGTATCATGTGTCTTAGCCACAGCATGTATCATGTGCCTCAACCACAGCATGTATCATGTGTCTCAACCACAGCATGTATCATGTGTCTCAACCACAGCATGTATCATGTGTCCCAACCACAGCATGTATCATGTGTCTAAACCACTGCATGTACCATGTGTCTTAGCCACAGCATGTATCATGTGTCTCAACCACATCATGTATCATGTGTCTCAACCACAGCATGTATCATGTCTCAACCACAGCATGTATCATGTGTCTCAACCATAGCATGTATCCTGTGTCTAAGCCACAGCATGTGTCCTGTCCTGAGATGCAGGTGTTCTGTGTCTCAGCCACAGCATGTATCCTGTCTCAACCACAGCATGTATCCTGTTACTCAACCACAGTATGTATCCTGTGTCTACCACAGCATCCCCTCTAGGGAGGTTCCTTGACGCTGGTGAGAGGCTCTTGATCTAGGGAATTGGATCTGTGCTCCGGTTCCCTGAATTGAGTCTGAATACCTTCCATTCCCCCATCACATGCGCTGCATAATCCTATGGGTTTAGCGCTCCCCCATGATTATAATAATAATCTACCGCAGCATGTATCCTGTGTCTCAACCACAGCTTGTATCCTGTGTCTCAACCACAGCATGTATCCTGTGTCTCAGCCGCGGCATGTACGTAGGGCCAGGGTCACGTATAATTCATGTACACAGGGCCAGGGTCACATATAATACATGTACGCAGGGCCAGGGTCACGTATAATGTACGCAGGGCCAGGGTCACGTATAATACATGTACGCAGGGCCAGGGTCACGTATAATACATGTACGCAGGGCCAGGGTCACGTATAATACATGTACGCAGGGCCAGGGTCACGTATAATACATGTATGCAGGGCCAGGGTCACATATAATACATGTACGCAGGGCCAGGGTCACGTATAATACATGTACGCAGGGCAAGGGTCACGTATAATTCATGTACGCAGGGCCAGGGTCACATATAATACATGTACGCAGGGCCAGGGTCACGTATAATACATGTATGCAGGGCCAGGGTCACGTATAATACATGTACGCAGGGCCAGGGTCACATATAATACATGTACGCAGGGCCAGGGTCACGTATAATACATGTATGCAGGGCCAGGGTCACGTATAATACATGTACGCAGGGCCAGGGTCACATATAATACATGTACGCAGGGCCAGGGTCACGTATAATACATGTATGCAGGGCCAGGGTCACGTATAATACATGTACGCAGGGCCAGGGTCACATATAATACATGTACGCAGGTCCAGGGTCACGTATAATACATGTATGCAGGGCCAGGGTCACGTATAATACATGTACGCAGGGCCAGGGTCACATATAATACATGTATGCAGGGCCAGGGTCACGTATAATACATGTATGCAGGGCCAGGGTCACATATAATACATGTATGCAGGGCCAGGGTCACATATAATACATGTATGCAGGGCCAGGGTCACGTATAATACATGTACGCAGGGCCAGGGTCACGTATAATACATGTACGCAGGGCCAGGGTCACGTATAATACATGTATGCAGGGCCAGGGTCACGTATAATACATGTATGCAGGGCCAGGGTCACGTATAATACATGTATGCAGGGCCAGGGTCACGTATAATACATGTATGCAGGGCCAGGGTCACGTATAATACATGTATGCAGGGCCAGGGTCACGTATAATACATGTACGCAGGGCCAGGGTCACGTATAATACATGTACGCAGGGCCAGGGTCACGTATAATACATGAATGGTTCTTGTCACAGTTGATGGAGTGTAAGTTTCAGAAAAAGTAATTGAGAGGTGTAGTGTAGAGAGAGAAGACGCACCGGCCCTGGGTCAGGCTTGTCTGTTACTTGCCTGTTCAATCAGTCTGTTACTGCTGACTCGAATATCCATCACAGCCGGTTGATCTGGCACTCGGCGCAGCTACTTGTCCAATTTTCTCTTGAAAACTTCCCCACTTCTCCCACCAGTGTTTTCCATATCTTGTGGTAGTGTTAAACAGTCTGGGACCACGGATGTTGATACAGTGTTCTTTTATTGTGCCCAAGGTGCCCATGTTTTTCACTGGGTTTATTTTACACATTCTCCCATATTTCTAACTTCAGTATGTTGTTATGGCATCGTGCAGACCTGGGACCATATATATATATATATAATATATACTACACACACACACACACACACACACACTATATATATATATATATATATATATATATATATATATATATATATATATATATATATATATATATATATATATATATATATATATATATATATTGTCATGTTCACCTAGCAGCAAATAGGTACCTGGGTTGTTAGTCGACTGGTGTGGGTCGCATCCTGGGGGACAAGATTAAGGACCCCAATGGAAATAAGACAGACAGTCCTCGATGACGCACTGACTTTCTTGGGTTATCCTGTGGCTAACCCTCCGGGGTTAAAAATCCGAAGAAATCTTATCTTATCTTATCTATATATATATATATATATATATATATATATATATATATATATATATATATATATATATATATATATATATATATATATCATGTGTCTCCACCACAGCATGTATCCTGTGTCTCCACCACAGCATGTATCCTGTGTCTCCACCACAGCATGTATCCTGTGTCTCCACCACAGCATGTATCCTGTGTCTCCACCACAGCATGTATCCTGTGTCTCAACCACAGCATGTATCCTGTGTCTCAACCACAGCATGTATCCTGTGTCTCAACCACAGCATGTATCCTGTGTCTCAACCACAGCATGTATCCTGTGTCTCCCCAACCACAAGCATGTATCCTGTGTCTCAACCACAGCATGTATCCTGTGTCTCAACCACAGCATGTATCCTGTGTCTCAACCACAGCATGTATCCTGTGTCTCAACCACAGCATGTATCCTGTGTCTCCACCACAGCATGTATCCTGTGTCTCCACCACAGCATGTATCCTGTGTCTCCACCACAGCATGTATCCTGTGTCTCCACCACAGCATGTATCCTGTGTCTCAACCACAGCATGTATCCTGTGTCTCAACCACAGCCTGTAAAACATGTATCCTGTGTCTCAACCACAGCATGAACCCTGTGTCTCAACCACAGCATGTATCCTGTGTCTCAACCACAGCATGTATCCTGTGTCTCAACCACAGCATGTATCCTGTGTCTCAACCACAGCATGTATATATATATATATATATATATATGTATATATATATATATACGTATATATATTATTGTAACCACGAACGAGTGGTATTGATCAATAGCAACACTGCGACTAGCCAAGGACTCGAACCCATGCTGCTTTAGCCCGCCTCATGGTGAGCAAAAACACAGGACGCTCTAACGAGGACAGCAATCCTACAGAATGAAGCCAGCCAGCAGGTGTTTACGTCATCCGAGGACATACGGGTGGACGCTCTGAGTTAATTTCATTCTACTCCCTGTTTGGTGTACTAGCTCAACGAGCAGTATTGTTATTGATCAATACCACTCCTTCGTGGTTACAGTAATATAAAACACTGCTCGTTGAGCTAGTACACCAAACAGGAGTAGAATGAAATTAACTCAGAGGCGTCCACACCACCGTATGTCCTCGGATGACGGTAAAACACCTAGCTTGGCTGGGTGCTTCATTCTTGTAGGATTGCTGGTCCTATGGGTTAGAGCGTCATATATATATATATATATATATATATATATATATATATATATATATATATATATATATATATATATATCCATCTTTATATCAACAATATATATCTTAAATCTTTTGTACCATATTATGTAATAAAATATACCTATTGGTAAAAAATTAAAAGATGGGTGGTAGGGAAGTGGAATATTCAAATGGCTTCAGGAAGAAATCCAAATATTCTTCCTTGAAGCCTTTTATCCACTTCTCCGAGGCTATGGTCCCACATTTTGCACCAGAGGTGGTCCCCATATATATATATATATATATATATATATATATATATATATATATATATATATATATATATATATATATATATATATGTCGTTGATTAGGTAAAACTTGCATTTTGGCTTAAATAGCAACGCTCACCTTGCCATATAAGACAAGTGAAAATTTGTGTATGCAATAATTTCGCCAAAATCATTCTGAACATAACGAAAAAATATATTTCATTGTATTTGTTTATTATTAAATTAATGTTAACGTATCTAAAATATATTTAGTTGGGTTAGGCTAAATTAAATTGCGCTTGTTGTAATAAGGTTAGGTAGGTTTTCAAAGTTTCTCTTGGTACAAAATTATAAGTTCTTACATTAACATAAATGAAAAAATATATATTTAAACGTATAAGAGAAAATTTTAGAAAGGACTTAATTTTAGATGAGTTCTTGCTAATTGACCTGTTTTACCTAATCGGCACGACATATATATATATATATATATATATATATATAATTCAGTAGAATTCTTCCTTCGTAAGTCATGTGTGTCAAGTCATGTGTGTCGTAAGGAGCGACTAAAATGCTGGGAGCATGGGGCTAGTAACCCCTTCTTTATAAATTACTAAATTTAAAAAGAAAAACTTTCGTTTTTCTTTTTGGGTCTCCCTGCCTCGGCGGGATGCGGCCGGTGCGTTCAAAAATAAAATATAATTTAATATAACATTCCTATAGCACCAGTGCAAGTTTTTTATATTATAATGAAGGAGAGAGTGATTATCTAGTGTGATCCAACAGTGATACAGTGTTGCAGTGATTATCTAGTGTGATCCAACAGTGATACAGTGTTGCAGTGATTATCTAGTGTGATGCAACAGTGATCCAGTGTTGCAGTGATTATCTAGTGTGATCCAACAGTGATCCAGTGTTGCAGTGATTATCTAGTGTGATGCAACAGTGATCCAGTGTTGCAGTGATTATCTAGTGTGATCCAACAGTGATCCAGTGTTGCAGTGATTATCTAGTGTGATGCAACAGTGATCCAGTGTTGCAGTGATTATCTAGTGTGATGCAACAGTGATCCAGTGTTACAGTGATTATCTAGTGTGATCCAACAGTGATCCAGTGTTACAGTGATTATCTAGTGTGATCCAACAGTGATCCAGTGTTACAGTGATTATCTAGTGTGATCCAACAGTGATACAGTGTTGCAGTGATTATCTAGTGTGATGCAACAGTGATCCAGTGTTGCAGTGATTATCTAGTGTGATCCAACAGTGATCCAGTGTTGCAGTGATTATCTAGTGTGATCCAACAGTGATCCAGTGTTACAGTGATTATCTAGTGTGATCCAACAGTGATTATCTAGAAATAGTGGTATGGGTTTTGGGGGGAAAACAGTGAAGTCCCAGTGTAGTAATATTATAAGTTCTAGGGCAACTAGTAATAGGCAGAATAAGGTGGATACTGGAAAGCCAGTGGCACTAGGTGACAAGGACAGTAATAGGTATAGTGGAAAAACAGAAATTAGCAGGAAGGGTAAAGAGAAAGGAGGGTCTTTAAGTGTATATTACACCAATAGTCGTAGTGCTAGGAATAAGATGGACGAGTTGAGATTAGTTGCAAGTACGGGTAATATTGATGTTTTTGCAATAACTGAGACATGGTTTAATATGAAAAATCGGGACTTGCCTGCCGAATGTCACATTCAGGGTTTTAAATTGTTCCAAGTAGACAGAAGTATCGGGAAGGGGGGTGGGGTGGCACTCTATGTCCGTGATCATTTAAATTGTTGCATAAAAACGGGTATAAAATCTGAAATAATACATACAGAGTCTGTCTGGATAGAATTTTCAGAGGTTTGTGAAAAATTGATTTTAGGCGTGATTTACCGTCCTCCAAACTTAGATAGGGAACAAGGGAGACTACTTTGGGAGGAAATTGTTAAGGCCACAAGGCACGATAACGTCGTAATTCTAGGGGACTTTAACTTTAGACAAATTGATTGGAATTTCTTGACAGGGAATTTAGAATCTAACGACTTTTTAGAAGTTGTTCAGGATTGTTTTTTGAAGCAGTTTGTGACAGAACCTACAAGGGGAAATAACCTACTTGACTTGGTTCTGGCAAACAAGGAATCCCTTGTTAATAATTTAGAAATTACAGAGGAACTCTGCACAAGCGACCACAAGTCAATTACCTTTAGCATTGAATGGATGTATGATAGTAGGGATAATTCAGTAACAGTCCCAGATTTTCACTTAGCAGATTATAATGGGCTTAGAGAACACTTATCAACTGTGGACTGGGGTAACGAGGAGAGCTATCAATATGACAGCTTTCTTAACACTATACAGGCTGCCCAAAGAACATTTATCCCGTATAAAGAAATTAGATCAAGTAGAAATGACCCAAAATGGATGAATAATAGGCTCAAATATCTTTTAGGGCAGAAGAAAGGAATTTATAGGCGCATAAATAGAGGTGAGGGTCATCTTATTAATCAGTATACTGACATTAAGAGTGACGTTAAAAAGGGTATAAGAAAAGCTAAACAGGACTATGAAATTAAAGTTGCTAGGGATTCAAAAACTAACCCAAAAAGTTTTTTCCAGGTTTATAGAACAAAAGTTAGGGATAATATAGGTCCCCTTAAAAACAGTGATCCAGTGTTACAGTGATTATCTAGTGTGGTCCAACAGTGATCCAGTGATTATCTAGTGTGGTCCAACAGTGATCCAGTGTTGCAGTGATTATCTAGTGTATTCCAACAGTGATCCAGTGTTGCAGTGATTATCTAGTGTGGTCCAACAGTGATCCAGTGTTGTGATGATTATCTAGTGATCCAACAGTGATCCAGTGTTACAGTGATTATCTAGTGTGGTCCAACAGTGATCCAGTGTTACAGTGATTATCTAGTGTGATCCAACAGTGATCCAGTGTTGCAGTGATTATCTAGTGTATTCCAACAGTGATCCAGTGTTACAGTGATTATCTAGTGTATTCCAACAGTGATCCAGTGTTGCAGTGATTATCTAGTGTGGTCCAACAGTGATCCAGTGTTGTGATGATTATCTAGTGTGATCCAACAGTGATCCAGTGTTACAGTGATTATCTAGTGTGGTCCAACAGTGATCCAGTGTTACAGTGATTATCTAGTGTGATCCAACAGTGATCCAGTGTTGCAGTGATTATCTAGTGTATTCCAACAGTGATCCAGTGTTGCAGTGATTATCTAGTGTATTCCAACAGTGATGCAGTGTTGCAGTGATTATCTAGTGTATTCCAACAGTGATCCAGTGTTGCAGTGATTATCTAGTGTGGTCCAACAGTGATCCAGTGTTGCAGTGATTATCTAGTGTGATCCAACAGTGATCCAGTGTTACAGTGATTATCTAGTGTGATCCAACAGTGATCCAGTGTTACAGTGATTATCTAGTATGATCCAACAGTGATCCAGTGTTGCAGTGATTATCTAGTGTATTCCAACAGTGATCCAGTGTTGCAATGATTATCTAGTGTGGTCCAACAGTGATCCAGTGTTGTGATGATTATCTAGTGTGATCCAACAGTGATCCAGTGTTACAGTGATTATCTAGTGTGATCCAACAGTGATCCAGTGTTGCACTGATTATCTAGTGTGGTCCAACAGTGATCCAGTGTTGCAGTGATTATCTAGTGTGGTCCAACTGATCCAGTGTTGCAGTGATTATCTAGTGTGATCCAACAGTGATCCATTGTTACAGTGATTATCTAGTGTGATCCATCAGTGATCCAGTGTTACAGTGATTATCTAGTGTGGTCCAACAGTGATCCAGTGTTACAGTGATTATCTAGTGTGATCCAATAGTGATTATCTAGTGTGATCCAACAGTGATCCAGTGATTATCTAGTGTGGTCCAACAGTGATCCAGTGATTAGTGTAATCCAACAGTGATCCAGTGATTTTCTAGTGTGCTTTAACAGTGATCCAATATTGCAGTGATTATCTAGTGTGATCCAATAGTGATTATCTAGTGTGATCCAACTGATCCAGTATTGCGGTTATTAGAAATAATGTTTTGGACGTGTTAATTTAACACGCAGTATAGTAGTTAAATATAACCTGGGTTTACCAGACACATTGTATAACAGTCTTTACGGATGTGTGTGTAGACCTGAGTCTGTGTGAGTATTTTAAGAGGATAATCTTCAGGGGCTCCAGGCACCTTGATCAAGCAATCTATTTTAGCCACTCGTAAATTGTCAAGACTATTGACAGGTGGATCAAATGTTTTGTTGTGGTGCATAATATTGTTTCTGGTGACCCACACAACCCATGGTGGTGACCCACAAAACCCATATTGGTGACCCACACAACCCATGGTGGTGACCCACACAACCCATGGTGGTGACCCACACAACCCATGGTGGTGACCCACACAACCCATGGTGGTGACCCACACAACCCATGGTGGTGACCCACACAACCCATGGTGGTGACCCACACAACCTATGGTGGTGACCCACACAACCCATGGCGGTGACCCACACAACCCATATTGGTGACCCACACAACCCATGGTGGTGACCCACACAACCCATGGTGGTGACCCACACAACCCATGGTGGTGACCCACACAACCCATGGTGGTGTAACACCTATCTTTATCACTAATCCACACTGGTGGCTTACTTCTACCACCACTACTAACCCACACTGATGACTTCTACCACCACTACTAACCCACACTGATGACTTCTACCACCACTACTAACCCACACTGATGACTTCTACCACCACTACTAACCCACACTGGTGACTTCTACCACCACTACTTACCCACACTGGTAACTCACTTCTACCACCACAACTAACCCACAGTGGTGACTCACTTCTACCACCACTACTAACCCACACTGGTGACTTCTACCACCACTACTAACCCACACTGGTGACTTCTACCACCACTACTAACCCACACTGATGACTTCTACCACCACTACTAACCCACACTGGTGACTTCTACCACCATTACTAACCCACACTGATGACTTCTACCACCACTACTAACCCACACTGGTGACTTCTACCACCACTACTAACCCACACTGGTGACTTCTACCACCACTACTAACCCACACTGGTGACTTCTACCACCACTACTAACCCACACTGGTGACTTCTACCACCACTACTAACCCACACTGGTGACTTCTACCACCACTACTAACCCACACTGGTGACTTCTACCACCACTACTTACCCACACTGGTGACTCACTTCTACCACCACTACTAACCCACAGTGGTGACTCACTTCTACCACCACTACTAACCCACACTGGTGGCTTCTACCACCACTACTAACCCACACTGATGACTTCTACCACCACTACTAACCCACACTGATGACTTCTACCACCACTACTAACCCACACTGGTGACTTCTACCACCACTACTAACCCACACTGGTGACTTCTACCACCACTACTAACCCACACTGGTGACTTCTACCACCACTACTAACCCACACTGTGACTTCTACCACCACTACTAACCCACACTGGTGACTTCTACCACCACTACTAACCCACACTGGTGACTTTACCACCACTACTAACCCACATGGTGACATTCTACCACCACTACTAACCCACAGTGGTGACTTTTACCACCACTACTAACCCACATTGGTACCACTCTACCACCACTACTAACCCACAGTGTGTTATACTACCACCACTACTAACCCACACTGTGCTCTACCACCACTTAACCCACACTGTGCTCTACCATACCACCACTAACCCACACGTGTGCTCATTACTACCACTATCCCACACTGGTACTTCCTACCACTACTAACCCCACTGGTAACATTGCTACCACACAACAACCCACACTTGACTCACAATATAACAGTACCTGGTACCACACCATAAACTAACACCATGTGACGTTTTAACAGTACTAACCACATGTGACTCATATTGAACCAGTTACTTATACCAGTGGGACTTTAACATTGTCCCAAAGTGAAACAGTTAACATTGTACCAGTAAAACAGTTGAACATTGTACTAGTGGAACAGTTTTAACATTTACCATTGAAACAGTTGTTAACATTGTACCAATGAACAAGTTGTGGTCATTGTACCAGTGAACACAGTTGTTAACATTACACACATGAACAGTTGTTAACATTTACAACACATAAACAAAAATTGTACCAGTGAAACAGTTGTTAACATTGTACTCAGTGAACGTGTTAACATTGTACCAGTGGAACAGTTGTTAACATTGTACCAGTGAAACAGTTGTTAACATTGTACCAGTGAAACAGTTGTTAACATTGTACTAGTGGAACAGTTGTTAACATTGTACCAGTGAAACAGTTGTTAACATTGTACCAGTGAAACAGTTGTTAACATTGTACCAGTGAAACAGTTGTTAACATTGTACCAGTGGAACAGTTGTTAACATTGTACCAGTGAAACAGTTGTTAACATTGTACCAGTGAAACAGTTGTTAACATTAAACTAGTGGAACAGTTGTTAACATTGTACCAGTGAAACAGTTTTTAACATTGTACCAGTGAAACAGTTGTTAACATTGTACCAGTGAAACAGTTGTTAACATTGTACTAGTGAACAGTTGTTAACATTGTACAGTGGAACAGTTGTTAACATTGTACCAGTGAAACAGTTGTTAACATTGTACCAGTGAAACAGTTGTTAACATTGTACCTAGTGGAACAGTTGTTAACATTGTACCAGTGGAACAGTTGTTAACATCGTACCAGTGAAACAGTTAACATTGTACCAGTGAAACAGTTGTTAACATTGTACTAGTGGAACAGTTGTTAACATTGTACCAGTGAAACAGTTGTTAACATTGTACCAGTGAAACAGTTGTTAACATTGTACCAGTGAAACAGTTGTTAACATTGTACCAGTGGAACAGTTGTTAACATTGTACCAGTGAAACAGGGAACATTGTACAAGTGGAACAGTTAACATTGTACCAGTGGAACAGTTGTTAACATTGTACCAGTAGAACAGTTGTTAACATTGTATCAGTGGAACAGTTAATATTGTACCAGTGGAACAGTTGTTAACATTGTACCAGTGGAACAGTTGTTAACATTGTACCAGTGGAACAGTTGTTAACACTGTACCAGTGAAACAGTTGTTAACATTGTACCAGTGAAACAGTTGTTAACATTGCACCAGTGGAACAGTTGTTAACATTGTACCAGTGAAACAGTTAACATTGTACAAGTGGAACAGTTAACATTGTACCAGTGGAACAGTTGTTAACATTGTACCAGTAGAACAGTTGTTAACATTGTATCAGTGGAACAGTTAATATTGTACCAGTGGAACAGTTGTTAACATTGTACCAGTGGAACAGTTGTTAACATTGTACCAGTGGAACAGTTGTTAACATTGTACCAGTGGAACAGTTGTTTACATTGTACCAGTGGAACAGTTGTTAACATTGTACCAGTGGAACAGGTAACATTGTACCAGTGGAACAGTTAACATTGTACCAGTGGAACAGTTGTTAACATTGTACCAGTAGAACAGTTGTTAACATTGTACCAGTAGAACAGTTGTTAACATTGTATCAGTGGAACAGTTAATATTGTACCAGTGGAACAGTTGTTAACATTGTACCAGTGGAACAGTTGTTAACATTGTACCAGTGGAACAGTTGTTAACATTGTGCCAGTGGAACAGTTGTTGACATTGTACCAGTGGAACAGTTAACATTGTACCAGTGGAACAGTTGTTAACATTGTACCAGTGACAGTTGTTAACATTGTACCAGTGGAACAGGTAACATTGTACCAGTGGAACAGTTGTTAACATTGTACCAGTGGAACAGTTAACATTGTACCAGTGGAAGTTAACATTGTACCATTGGAACAGTTGTTAACATTGTACCAGTGTAACAGTTATTAACATTGTACCAGTGGAACAGTTAACATTATACCTGGAGTTTACCTGGAGAGAGTTCCAGGGGTCAACGCCCCTGCGGCCCGGGCTGTGACCAGGCCTCATGTTGGACCAGAGCCTGATCAACCAGGCTGTTACTGCTGGCCGCACGCAGTCCAACGTACGAACCACAGCCTGGTTGGTCAGGTACCGACTTTAGGTGCCTGTCCAGTGCCTGCTTGAAGACAGCCAGGGGTCTATTGGTAATCCCCCTTATGTATGCTGGGAGGCAGTTGAACAGTCTTGGGCCCCTGACACTTATTGTGTTGTCTCTCAACGTGCTAGTGGCACCCCTTCTTTTCATTGGGGGGATGGTACATCGTCTGCCGAGTCGTAGCACTGTCCTCTAGGAGAACACTAGCACCCTCAGGAGCACTGTCCTCCAGGACAACACTAGCCCCCTCAGGAGAACTATCCTCCAGGACAACACTAGCACCCTCAGGAGCACTGTTTTCTAGGACAACACTAGCTCCCTCAAGAGCACTGTCCTCCAGTATAACACTAGAACCCTCAGGAGAACTATCCTCCAGGACAACACTAGCACCATCAGGAGCGCTCTCGTTCGATACAGCCCCGTCCAAACCACCCATCTTATTTTCCCAGCTGTCATACCAAGTTGACTGTCTTTTAAGAAATATCTTTTATTGGTGTTCTTGTCTTTTAATATAGATGTAATTTCCTCATACAGGTGTATCTCGTTTGGGCAGACCCAAAAACATCTCTCAGAGTTTATGTCAAGGGTGGTCACTGGTTGAAAATCCCTGCATATACCATGGGACCATTGACCACAGAGATTGCAAGCAATCCAGGCCTGTTTTCGTCCCTTACCCTTTCTACAGACTACACAGATCTTCATGGTGGTGATCATCTTACAACACTTGACAACTCTCCTAGCTAGCTAGTCTATAATTTCTCGAAGTATTTAGTTGTTTTTAACAGTTCCTCTGATTGGCTTATTTCCAACGAATCCGTTTGAATCCGGTCCTTTGTTCACTAATTTCTTGGACGAATCCGGGCGAATCCGGTTTGTGCTCACTGTATATTTTAACTAATAACCACCTTAAGGTAGATCTGTCTATTTGTATTGTATCTATTTGTTGTAGTTGCTGTTTGGGTGTTTAATAAGGGCGTGTAAACCCCGTTAGCTTATAATCCGGTCAGAGGATACCTTGTTTTCAACAAATCCGTTTGAATGCGGACGTTCGTTCACTTGTTCTTGACGAATCCGGCGAATCCGGATTAGTGGATCACTTATTTGGGCGTATCCAGTCGGTGATTTTGGACTAGCACATGAAAAGGACTGCTGGGAGAGTATTTAACAGAGTATATGTGTTCAGTTTAATACAAAAAGTATAGCTTGCTTGTTGAAGCAGCCGTGCTGCTCGTTGGTTCACTTGTTCTTGGCGAATCCGGGCGAATCCGGATTAGTGGATCACATTATTTTGGAAGTATCCAGTCTTTGATTTTGGACTAGCACATGAAAAGGACTACTGGAAGAATAATTAACAGTAATATGTGTTCAGTTTGATACAAAAAGTATAACTTGCGTGTTGGAGCAGCCGTGGCTTCTGAAGATGAAGATTACTGGAGGAATATTTGATTTTCGTTGTGTATATTGCGACCGCTGCTAACTACAGGTTTAGTGTATTACCACAAACTGTATACGTCACTCCATCGCAATAAGTACCGATTTGTTACTAGTTAATAGCTACGGCAACACTGTAAGGTTTCTGAATGATGACACTAGGTGGATGGTATCACTAAATTTTAGGTCAGGTACACTGGCAGGTTTAAAATTTATTAATACGAGTAGAACATTGTACCAGTGGAACAGTTGTTAACATTGTTCCAGTGGAACAGTTAACATTGTACCAGTGGAGCAGTTAACATTGTACCAGTGGAGCAGTTAACATTGTACCAGTGGAACAGTTGTTAACATTGTACCAGTGGAACAGTTGTTAACATTGTACCAGTGGAACAGTTGTTAACATTGTACCAGTGGAACAGTTAACATTGTACCAGGGGAACAGTTAGCATTGTACCAGTGGAACAGTTGTTAACATTGTACCAGTGGAACAGTTAACATTGTACCTGTGGAACAGTTGTTAACATTGCACCAGTGAAACAGTTAACATTGTACCAGTGGAACAGTTAACATTGTACCAGTGGAACAGTTTACATTGTACCAGTGGAACAGTTGTTAACATTGTACCAGTGGTATAGTTGTTAACATTGTACCAGTGGTATAGTTGTTAACATTGTACCAGTGGAACAGTTAACATTGTACCAGTGGAACAGTTATTAACATTGTACCAGTGGAACAGTTGTTAACATTGTACCGGTAGAACAGTTGTTAACATTGTACCAGTGGAACAGTTAACATTGTGCCAGTGAAACAGTTGTTAACATTGTACCAGTGGAACAGTTGTTAACATTGTACCAGTGAAACAGTTAACATTGTACCAGTGGAACAGTGGTTAACATTGTACCAGTGGAACAGTTGTTAACATTATACAAGTGGAACAATTGTTAACATTGTACGAGTGGAACAGTTGTTAACATTGTTCCAGTGGAACAGTTGTTACCATTATACCAGTGGAACAGTTGTTAACATTGTACCAGTGGAACAGTTAACATTGTATCAGTGGAACAGTTGTTAACATTGTACCAGTGGAACAGTTGTTAACATTGTACCAGTGGAACAGTTGTTAACATTGTACCAGTGGAACAGTTGTTAACATTGTACCAGTGGAACAGTTAACATTGTACCAGTGGAACAGTTGTTAACATTGTATCAGTGGACCAATTGTTAACACTGTACCAGTGGAACAGTTGTTAACACTGTACCAGTGGAACAGTTGTTAACATTGTTAGGAAGTCATTATAAGTTTTCTGTACAAAGAATTTTTCATTGTGAGAAGTGGCGCTTGAGGACGTATGTACGTGCAGGTGTACGTGAAGGTGTACGTGCGTGTGTATGTATATATATATATATATATATATATATATATATATATATATATATATATATATATATATATATATATATATATATATATATATAATGCAAAGTCAATCATTTATAACTTAAATAATAGCAATTTAGTAGGCACTGAGTGTTGCCAACACCAGCCTGGAGGTGGGTACTAAGTGTTGCCAACACCAGCCTGGTGGTGGGTACTAAGTGTTGCCAACACCAGCCTGGAGGTGGGTACTAAGTGTTGCCAACACCAGCCTAGAGGTGGGTACTAAGTGTTGCCAACACCAGCCTGGTGGTGGGTACTAAGTGTTGCCAACACCAGCCTGGAGGTGGGTACTAAGTGTTGCCAACACCAGCCTGGAGGTGGGTACTAAGTGTTGCCAACACCAGCCTGGAGATGGGTATTAAGTGTTGCCAACACCAGCCTGGAGGTGGGTACTAAGTGTTGCCAACACCAGCCTGGAGGTGGGTACTAAGTGTTGCCAACACCAGCCTGGAGGTGGGTACTAAGTGTTGCCAACACCAGCCTGGAGGTGGGTACTAAGTGTTGCCAACACCAGCCTGGAGATGGGTATTAAGTGTTGCCAACACCAGCCTGGAGGTGGGTACTAAGTGTTGCCAACACCAGCCTGGAGGTGGGTACTAAGTGTTGCCAACACCAGCCTGGAGGTGGGTACTAAGTGTTGCCAACACCAGCCTGGAGGTGGGTACTAAGTGTTGCCAACACCAGCCTGGAGGTGGGTACTAAGTGTTGCCAACACCAGCCTGGAGATGGGTATTAAGTGTTGCCAACACCAGCCTGGAGGTGGGTATTAAGTGTTGCCAACACCAGCCTGGAGGTGGGTACTAAGTGTTGCCAACACCAGCCTGGAGGTGTGTACTAAGTGTTGCCAACACCAGCCTGGAGGTGGGTACTAAGTGTTGCCAACACCAGCCTGGAGATGGGTATTAAGTGTTGCCAACACCAGCCTGGAGGTGGGTACTAAGTGTTGCCAACACCAGCCTGGAGGTGGGTACTAAGTGTTGCCAACACCAGCCTGGAGATGGGTATTAAGTGTTGCCAACACCAGCCTGGAGGTGGGTACTAAGTGTTGCCAACACCAGCCTGGAGGTGGGTACTAAGTGTTGCCAACACCAGGCTCAGGAACTCCCATCACCACCTAGCAAATCCCTCAATCTAGCAATACTTTTGCCTACCTCTCCCAGCAAAGCCTGACCCACTCTGCCAATTGTCTTGGCTAAATTGCATTTCTCTGCAATCCTGCTTATATATATATATATATATATATATATATATATATATATATATATATATATATATATATAATGTCTGCCGATTAGGTAAAACTGGGCAATTAGCAAGAACTCATCTAAATTAAGTCCTTTCTAAAATTTTCTCTTATACGTTTAAAGATATATTTTTCATTTATGTTAATGTAAGAATTTATAATTTTGTACCAAGAGAAACTTTTAAAACCTACCTAACCTTATTACAACAAGCGCAATTTAATTTAGCCTAACCAACTAAATATATTTTAGATTCGTTAACATTAATTTAATAATAAACAAACACAATGAAATATATTTTTTCGTTATGTTCAGAATGATTTTGGCGAAATTATTGCATACACAAATTTTCACTTGTCTTATATGGAGGTGAGCGTTGCTATTTAAGCCAAAATCATAGTTTACCTAATCGGCACGACATATATATATATATATATATATATATATATATATATATATATATATATATATATATATATATATATATATGTCGTGCCGATTAGTAAAACTGCTATTTTGGCTTAAATAGCAACGCTCTTCTTGCCATATAAGACAAGCGAAAATTTGTGTATGCAATATTTTCGCAAAAATCATTCTGAACATAACGAAAAATATGTTTCATTGTGTTTGTTATTATTAAATTAATGTTAACGTATCTAAAATATATTTAGTTGGGTTAGCAATTAAATTGCGCTTGTTGTAATAAGGTTAGGTAGGTTTTCAAAGTTTCTCTTGGTACAAAATTATAAATTCTTACAATAACATAAATGAAAAAATAATCTTTAAACGTATAAGAGAAATTTTAGAAAGGACTTAATTTAGATGAGTTCTTGCTAATTGACCAGTTTTACCTAATCGGCACGACATATATATATATATATATATATATATATATATATATATATATATATATATATATATATATATATATATTATTATTAACACATCGGCCGTTTCCCACCAAGGCAGGGTGGCCACCAAGGCAGGGTGGCCACCAAGGCAGGGTGGCCACCAAGGCAGGGTGGCCCAACAAAGAAAAACTTTCATCATCATTCACTTCATCACTGTCTTGCCAGAGGGGTGCTTACACTACAGCTACAAAACTGCAACATTAACATCCCTCCTTCAGAGTGCCGGCACTGTACTTCCCATCTCCAGGACTCAAGTCCGGCCTGCCGGTTTCTCTGAAACCCTTCATAAATGTTACTTTTCCTACACTCCAACAGCACGTCAAGTCCTAAAAACCATTTGTCTCTATTCGCTCCTATCTAACACGCTCACGCACGCTTGCTGGAAGTCCAAGCCCCTCGCACACAAAACCTCCTTTACTCCCTCCCTCCAACCTTTTCTAGGCCGACCCCTACCCCGCCTTCCCTCCACTACAGATTTATACTCTCTCGAAGTTATTCTATTTTGTTCCATCCTCTCTATATGTCCAAACCATCTCAACAACCCCTCCTCAGCTCTCTGGATAATAGTTTTGTAATCCCACACCTCCTCCTAATCTCCAAACTACGGATTCTCTGCATTATATTCACACCACACATTGCCCTAAGACACAACATCTCCACTGTCTCCAACCTTCTCCTTGTTGCAACATTCACAACCCATGTCTCACACCCATACAAGAGTGTTGGTATAACAATACTCTCATACATTCCCCTCTTTGCTTTCATGGATAAAGTTCTCTGTCTCCAAAAGCTCCTCAGTGCAACACTCACCTTCTTTCCCTCGTTAATTCTATGATTCACCTCATCCTTCATATACCCATCTACTGACACATCCACTCAGAAATATCTAAACACATTCACCTCCTCCATACTCTCTCCCTCCAATCTTATATCCAATCTTCCATTATCTATTTTTTTTGTTATTCTCATCACCTTACTCTTTCCTATATTCACTTTTAATTTCCTTCTTTTACATACCCTACCAAACTCATCCACCAACCTCTGCAACTTCTCGTCAGAATCCCGCAAAAGCACAGTGTCATCAGCAAAGAGCAACTGTGACAACTCCCACTTTGTGTTAGATTCTTAATCTTTTAACCCCACACCTCTTGCCAACACCCTCGCATTCACTCCTCTTACAACTTCATCTAAAAATATATTGAACAACCACGGTGACATCACACATCCTTGTCTAAGGCCTACTTTTACTGGGAAATAATCTCCCTCTCGCCTACACACTCTAACTTGAGCCTCACTATCCTCATAAAAACTTTTCACCGCTTTCAATAACCTACCTCCTATTCCTTACATTTGCAACATCTGCCACATTGCCCCTCTATCCACCCTATCATATGCCTTTTCCAAATCCATAAATGATACAAACACCTCTTTACCCTTATCTAAATATTATTCACCTATATGTTTCACTGCAAACACTTGGTCTTCACACCCCCTACCCTTCCTAAAGCCACCTTGTTCATCCGCTATCCTGCTCTCCGTCTTACTCCTAATTCTTTCAATAATAACTCTACCATACACTTTACCAGGTATACTCAACAGACTTATTCCCCTATAATTTTTACACTCTCTTTTGTCCCCTTTGCCTTTATACAAAGAAATTATGCACGCTCTCTGCCAATCCCTAGGTACCTTACCCTCTTCCATACATTTATTAAATAAAAACACTAACCACTCCACCTGCCTTTAACATTTCTATCTTTATCCCATCAATCCCAGCTGCTTTACCCCCTTTCATTCTACTCACTGCCTCACGAACTTCCCCACACTCACAACTGGTTTTTCCTCACTCTTATAAGATGTTATTCCTTCTTGCCCTACACAAGAAATCACAGCTTCCCTATCTTCATCAACATTTAACAATTCCTCAAAATATTCTCTCCATCTTCCTGATACCTCTAACACTCCATTTAATAACTCTCCTCTCCTATTTTTAACTGACAAATCCATTCTTTCTCTAGGTTTTCTCAACTTGTTACTCTCACTCCAAAACTTTTTTCTTATTTTCAACAAAATTTGTTGATAACATCTCACCCACCCTCTCATTTTCTCTCTTTTTACATTGCTTCACCACTCTCTTAATCTCTCTTTTTCTCTACATATACTCCTCCCTCCTTGCATCACTTCTACTTTGTAAAAACCTCTCATATGCTAACTTTTTCTCTCTTACTACTCTCTTTACATCATCATTCCACCAATCGCTCTTCTTCCCTCCCACACCCACTTTCCTATAACCACAAACTTCTGCTGAACACTCTAGCACTATATTCTTAAACTTACCCCATACCTCTTCTACTCTACTGATTATACTCTCACTAGCCCATCTGTCCTCCAACAGTTGTTTATAACTTACCCTAACTGCCTCCTCCTTTAGTGTATAAATCTTCACTTCTCTCTTACTTGATGTTTCCATTTTCCTTGTATCCCATCTACCTTTTACTCTCACTGTAGCTACAACTAAAAAGTGATCTGATATATATGTGGCCCCTCTATAAACATGTACATCCTGAAGTCTACCCAACAGTCTTTTATCTACCAACAAACTACTGTCATTTCGCCCTACATCATATCTTGTATACTTATCCTCTTTTTCTTAAAATATGTGTTACCTATAACCAAACCCCTTTCTATACAAAGTTCAATCAAATGCTCCCCATTATCATTTACACCTGGCACCCCAAACTTACCTACCACCCCCTCTCTAAACGCTTCTCCTACTTTAGCATTTAGGTCTCCTACCACGATTACTCTCTCACTTGGCTCAAACGTTCCTACACACTAGCTTAACATCTCCCAAAATCTCTCTCCTCTACACTCCTC
>WNWK01010289.1:0-40000 GCA_009830355.1 Cherax destructor | reverse complement strand
GCCACTCTCCTGGTGTCTCATGCTGTGCCACTCTCTCCTGGTGTCTCATGCTTGCCACTCTCCTGGGTCCATGCTGTGCCCTCCTGGTGTCTCATGCTTGCCCCTCTGGTGTCTTGCTGTGCCACTTCTGGTTCCTGTCCATTTCCTGGTGTCTCATGCTGTGCCCTGGTGTCTCATGTTGCACTCCTGGCCTGCTTGCACTCCCTGGTGTTCATGCTTCCACTCCTGGTGTCTATGCTGTCCCTCTTGGTGTCTCATGCTGTGCCCTCTCCTGGTGTCTCATGCTTGCCTCCTGGTGTCTCATGTGTGCACTCTCCTGGTGCTCATGCCCTCTCCTGGTGTTCATGCTTCCACTCTCCTGGTGTCTCATGCTGTCCCTCTTGGTGTCTCATGCTGTGCCACTTCCTGGTGTCTCATGCTATGCCTCTCCTGGTGTCCATGCTGTGCCCTCTCTCCTGTGCCATGCTTGCCACTCTCTCCTGGTGTCTCATCTTGCCACTTCTCCTGGTGTCTCATGCTTGCCACTCTCCTGGTGTCTCATGCTGTGCCACTCTCTCCTGGTGTCTCATGCTATGCCACTTCCGTGTCCATGTGTCCACTCTCCCTGGTGTCTCATCTTGCACCTCCCTGTGTCTCATGCTTGCCACTCCTGGTGTCTCATGCTGTGCCACTCTCTCCTGGTGTCTCATGCTATGCCACTCTCCTGGTGTCTCATGCTGTGCCACTCTCCTGGTGTCTCATCTGTGCCACTTTCCTGGTGTCTCATGCTGTGCCACTCTCCTGGTGTCTCACTTGCCACTCTTCCTGGTGTCTCCATCCTGTGCCACTCTCCTGGTGTCTCATCTTGCCACTCTCCTGGTGTCTCATCTTGCCACTCTCCTGGTGTCTCATGCTGTGCCACCTCTCCTGGTGTCTCATGTTGCCACTTCCTGGTGTCCATGCTTGCCCTCTCCTGGTGTCTCATGCTGTGCCACTCTCCCTGGTCTCATGCTGTGCCACTCTCCTGGTGTCTCTGCCTGTGCCACTTGCTCTCTCCTGGTGTCTCATGCTGTCCCTCTCTTTTCTCTTCCTCCGGTGTCTCATGCTGTACCATCTCCTGGTTCATGGTGCCACTCTCCTGGTGTTCATGCTTCACTTTCCTGGTGTCTCATGCTTGCCACTCTCCTGGTGTCATGTGTGCCCTCTCTCCTGGTGTCTCATGCTTGCCACTCTCCTGGTGTCTCATGGCCTCCGTGCCACTCCTCTCCTGGTGTCTCATGCTGTGCCACTCTCCTGGTGTCTCATGCTTCCACTCCTGGTGTCTATGCTGTGCCCTTCTCCTGGTGTCTCATGCTGTGCCACTCTTCCTGGTGTCTCATGCTATCCCTTCCTGGTGTCTCATCTGTGCCACTCCTGGTGTCTCATGCTGTGCCACTCTCTCCTGGTGTCTCATGCTTGCCACTCTCCCTGGTGTCTCATGCTGTGCCACTCTCTCCTGGTGTTCATGCTATGCACTCTCCTGGTGTCTCATGCTGTGCCACTCTCTCCTTCGGTGTCTCATGCTGTCCACTCCTCCTGGTGTTCATGCTGTGCCACCTCTCCTGGTGTCTCATGCTGTGCCCTCTCCTGGTGTCTCATGCTTGCCACTCTCCTGGTGTCTATGCTTGCCACTCTCCTGGTGTCTCATGCTGTGCCACTCTCCTGGTGTCTCATGCTGTGCCACTCCTGGTGTCTCATGCTTGCCACCTCTCCTGGTGTCTCATGCTGTGCCACTCCTCCTGGTGTCTCATGCTTCCACTCTCCTGGTGTCTATGCTGTGCCACTCTCTCCTGGTGTCTCATGCTGTGCCACTCTCCTGGTGTCTCATGCTGTGCCACCTGGTGTCTCATGTGTGCCACTCTCTCCTGGTGTCTCATGCTGTGCCACTCTTCCTGGTGTCTCATGCTTCCATCCTGGTGTCTCATGCTGTGCCACTCCTGGTGTCTCATGCTGTGCCACTCTATCCTGGTGTCTCATGCTATGCCACTCTCTCCTGGTGTCGCATGCTGTGCAACTCTCTCCTGGTGTCTCATGCTATGCCACTCTCCTGGTGTCTCATGCTGTGCCACTCTCTCCTGGTGTCTCATGCTGTGCCACTCTCTCCTGGTGTCTCATGCTGTGCCACTCCTGGTGTCTCATGCTGTGCCAATCTCTCCTGGTGTCTCATGCTGTGCCACTCTATCCTGGTGTCTCATGCTATGCCACTCTCTCCTGGTGTCGCATGCTGTGCAACTCTCTCCTGGTGTCTCATGCTATGCCACTCTCCTGGTGTCTCATGCTGTGCCACTCTCTCCTGGTGTCTCATGCTGTGCCACTCTCTCCTGGTGTCTCATGCTGTGCCACTCCTGGTGTCTCATGCTGTGCCACTCTCTCCTGGTGTCTCATGCTGTGCCACTCTATCCTGGTGTCTCATGCTATGCCACTCTATCCTGGTGTCTCATGCTGTGCCACTCCTGGTGTCTCATGCTGTGCCACTCTCTCCTGGTGTCTCATGCTATGCCACTCTCTCCTGGTGTCGCATGCTGTGCAACTCTCTCCTGGTGTCTCATGCTATGCCACTCTCCTGGTGTCTCATGCTGTGCCACTCTCTCCTGGTGTCTCATGCTGTGCCACTCTCTCCTGGTGTATCATGCTGTGCCACTCCTGGTGTCTCATGCTGTGCCACTCTCTCCTGGTGTCTCATGCTGTGCCACTCTATCCTGGTGTCTCATGCTATGCCACTCTATCCTGGTGTCTCATGCTGTGCCACTCCTGGTGTCTCATGCTGTGCCACTCTATCCTGGTGTCTCATGCTATGCCACTCTCTCCTGGTGTCGCATGCTGTGCAACTCTCTCCTTGTGTCTCATGCTATGCCACTCTCCTGATGTCTCATGCTGTGCCACTCTCTCCTGATGTCTCATGCTGTGCCACTCTCTCCTGGTGTCTCATACTGTGCCGCTGTCTCTCTCGTGTACTTCTACAAGGTAGGAAAAACTTGACACTGTGATCGCTAGTAACCACAGTCATCTGTGGTCTATTGTGTACTGTCAGCTGAAGTTAGCATGAAGACCAAGGCCCAGTCTTGTTGGTTCTTCACTCACTCTCTCTCTCTCTCTCTCTTGTTTCTAACGTGTTTACATGGCTGCATCATCCTAGCACACCATACAGCTTCCAGTTCTGCCATTGTACGTCCTATTGTAGAATTGTGTCCACGGATGGTCCCTTACTTGACCGTACATGGGCTTTACTTCCTCATTGATTCTCCTTCCTTAGGCTGGCTGACTCATTAGCAGCTGAAGGACCAAGCTTCTTGCCCTCAATCACCAATACAGTTTAGTGCTTCACATAAAATAGAAATCATTGTTTATTACCCCATGGTATTAACCACTGACCTACGTGTATATGGTTTACTGTTTGCTTCACTGTAGTTAGTCTGCTGTAGCGTGTATAATTACTCTGGTGGGAATTACGCAGTAAAATATATAGCTCATTTTGGTGTGTGTGTGTGTGTGTCTTATGTTTCTAGGTATTATTTTTACTGACAGTGACGACCTCAGTAGATCGTTACGGCTTGTGACGATCTACCTCTGGTCACCTGCTCTGTCTTGTTACTTCTCCAGAGAATGACATTGTGGTACCTACCTTGTGCTGGTACAGGGGGCTGTGTGTACGTGATGCTGAGCGTCCGTGTCGGGGCGTGATGAGGCTGTAGCATCCGTGGGTCCTCTCACCTCATCTCTGGTCACACTCGCCCTCTCTTACCTCGCCACTAATATCATCATTGCTCTGCTGTTTTCTGCTTGCTTCTACACCCGTCTCCTGCTGCCACCATCACTACCACACTCTCCTACTAACTGCCTCCTCCACCCACCAACAAATCTCAGTTAGAATCGAGATGATTTAACAATTCACCGCCTTGAGGATATCTTTCCCGCAGGATGCAGCAGCCGAGCTCTTGCTTTGAGCGAGGTGGAGTCTGAGGGAAAGTCTAGTTAGCACTTACACAGGCGGGAGTGTGGCCATCCTCCTCGACCGCTCAGTATCGACTGAGGCCTCACACGCGCCCACCCTATTTGGCCTCCATTGCTGTGGATGCCAGATGAATTACATGCCTCGTCAAACAGTGATTTTTGTGGCTGTAATAAATATCGTTGTAGCTCAATGATATGTGAATTTATGTGTGTGTTTGATGGTGAACTGAGGCTGGGGAGAGGCGAGGGAGATAGGGTGAGGGGCGTGTAGGAGAGGGCCATATGTGCCCTCACGTCTCGCACATTCTCAGTCACAGTTGTTCAATATCTGGGGCCTCCTCCCTCACAGCTCAGAGATACCAGGGCAGTCGGGTATGGCTGATTCTGCCTCACCAGCGACGCCTTAAAGCCATCACAATAGGGTATAAACAGCGCTCGAAGCATAGAATGAGACATTTGAGTAAGTCTCCTTAAACGTGCTGCCAATATCCACCTGGCAGTAAGTAGGTTCCTGAGTGGTAATCCACTGTTGTGGGTTGCATCCTGGCAAGGCGAGACGTATGGTCAGGTCTCCTTGCATCTGCTGCCTCTATTTCACCTACCAGAAAATAGGTACCTGGGTGTTGATGGATTAAGTTTATTTAGGTACAAGTACACATAAATACAGTTACACAAATTATCATACATAGTAACATGTGTCAATTACCCGCCAAGATAACACAAAAAAAGTCAAAGTGACTTATTTCCATTGGAAGATACCAACATTACCACAGTTTTTGGAGGTACCAACATTACAACAGTTGTTGGAGGTACCAACATTACAACAGTTGTTGGAGGTACCAACATCACAACAGTTGTTGGAGGTACCAACATCACAACAGTTGTTGGAGGTACCAACATCACAACAGTTGTTGGAGGTACCAACATCACAACAGTTGTTGGAGGTACCAACATCACAACAGTTTTTGGAGGTACCAACATTACAACAGTTGTTGGAGGTACCAACATTACAACAGTTGTTGGAGGTACCAACATCACAACAGTTGTTGGAGGTACCAACATCACAACAGTTGTTGGAGGTACCAACATTACATCAGTTGTTGGAGGTATCAACATCACAACAGTTGTTTGAGATACCAACATCACAACAGTTGTTGGAGGTACCAACATCACAACAGTTGGTGGAGGTACCAACATCACAACAGTTGGAGGTACCAACATTACAACAGTTGTTGGAGGCACCAACATTACAACAGTTGTTGGAGGTACCAACATCACAACAGTTGTTAGAGGTACCAACATCACAACAGTTGTTGGAGGTACCAACATCACAACAGTTGTTGGAGGTACCAACATCACAACAGTTTTTGGAGGTACCAACATTACAACAGTTGTTGGAGGTACCAACATTACAACAGTTGTTTGAGGTACCAACATCACAACAGTTGTTGGAGGTACCAACATCACAACAGTTGTTGGAGGTACCAACATCACAACAGTTGTTGGAGGTACCAACATTACAACAGTTGTTGGAGGTACCAACATTACAACAGTTGTTGGAGGTACCAACATCACAACAGTTGTTGGAGGTACCAACATCACAACAGTTATTGGAGGTACCAACATCACAACAGTTGTTGGAGGTACCAACATCACAACAGTTGTTGGAGGTACCAACATTACAACAGTTGTTTGAGGTACCAACATCACAACAGTTGTTGGAGGTACCAACATCACATACCCTGCACTGACAGAGTCACAGTGTGTGTGTAAAGTCTTCATACACATAATACACAAAACCGAGGCAGTTATTTGTCCATTTTATGTACTTGTAATTGACAACAAAGTTCAAAGTACCTTTGTAACTACTGTCAAGATCTTGCAACAGCATCCAACAGATGATAACTACTCAAAGACGTTGTAACAACTGCACCAACGCATTCATATATAACACTTTTGTTTTCATTATATATTTTTTTCAAGGTAAGATTAATTACTACTAGCAGTTGTGCGTCTTGTGGGGTGCGTAGACGCACGCATAAATGAGTGCGCAAGCGTGTCATTCAGCATGGAGAATGTCTTATATTTTTTTATAGGAGCACAAACTATCATGTAAATTTATGGGTTGGCCTTGTGTGGCTTGTATCACGTTACTGAGGTGTCGTCACGCAGCATGTCATCATGCCCACTCTTGTGATTGGTCCATCTCCCTGAAAGCCCAGTCAAGGTCATGTCAACCTGTGTTGTCTCTGCTCAAGGTCTTATCAGCGTCGTGTTAACCACTGACACTGGTTAGAATCGTGTCAACCACTATTATCACTGGTCAAGGTCGTGTCAACCAATATCACGGGTCAAGGTCGTGTCAACCAATATCACGGGTCCAGGTCGTGTCAACCACTATCACGGGTCAAGGTCGTGTCAACCACTATCAAGGGTCAAGGTCGTGTCAACCACTATCACGGGTCAAGGTCGTGTCAACCACTATCACGAGTCAAGGTCGTGTCAACCACTATCACGGGTCAAGGTCGTGTCAACCACTATCACGGGTCAAGGTCGTGTCAACCAATATCACGGGTCAAGGTTGTGTCAACCAATATCACGGGTCAAGGTCGTGTCAACCACTATCACGGGTCAAGGTCGTGTCAACCAATATCACGGGTCAAGGTCGTGTCAACCACTATCACGGGTCAAGGTCGTGTCAACCACTATCACGGGTCAAGGTCGTGTCAACCACTATCAAGGGTCAAGGTCGTGTCAACCACTATCACGGGTCAAGGTCGTGTCAACCACTGTCAAGCGTCAAGGTCGTGTCAACCACTATCACAGGTCAAGGTCGTGTCAACCACTATCAAGGGTCAAGGTCGTGTCAACCAGTGTCACTGGTCAAGGTCGTGTCAACCACTATTATGGGTCAAGGTCGTGTCAACCAGTACCACTGGTCAAAGTCGTGTCAACCAGTACCACTGGTCAAGGTCGTGTCACTCTGTGACTGCTTCCCTTAACTTGACACACATGTGACCTTCACCACGACCTCATGTCTCACTCTGTCTCCCCAGTGTTATATGAACAATGACATTCTTTAATGTCATGCTCCAGTGTTATATGAACACTGGCATTCTTTAATGTTATGTTCCAGTGTTATATGAACACTGACATTCTTTAATGTTATGTTCCAGTGTTATATGAACACTGACATTCTTTAATGTTATGTTCCAGTGTTATATGAACACTGACATTCTTTAATGTCATGTTCCAGTGTTATATGAACACTGACGTTCTTTAATGTCATGGTCCAGTGTTATATGAACACTGACATTCTTTAATGTTCCAGTGTTATATGAACACTGACAGGTTACTCTAGACTTGGAGAACACTCATCATCTCCGGGTGAGTGTACAGTGACACACCTGGGTAACTTGGCTCATCATCTCCGGGTGAGTGTACAGTGACACACCTGGGTAACTTGGCTCATCATCTCCGGGTGAGTGTACAGTGACACACCTGGGTAACTTGGCTCATCTTCTCCGGGTGAGTGTACAGTCACACACCTGGGAAACTTGACTCATCATCTCCGGGTGAGTGTACAGTCACACACCTGGGTAACTTGGCTCATCATCTCCGGGTGACTGTACAGTCACACACCTGGGTAACTTGGCTTATCATCTCCGGGTGAGTGTACAGTGACACACCTGGGTAACTTGGCTCATCATCTCCGGGTGAGTGTACAGTGACACACCTGGGTAACTTGACTCATCATCTCCGGGTGAGTGTACAGTCACACACCTGGGTAACTTGACTCATCATCTCCGGGTGAGTGTACAGTGACACACCTGGGTAACTTGACTCATCATCTCCGGGTGACTGTACAGTCACACACCTGGGTAACTTGACTCATCATCTCCGGGTGACTGTACAGTCACACACCTGGGTAACTTGACTCATCATCTCCGGGTGACTGTACAGTCACACACCTGGGTAACTTGACTCATCATCTCCGGTTGAGTACAGTCACACACCTGGGTAACTTGACTCATCATCTCCAGGTGAGTGTACAGTCACACACCTGGGTAACTTGACTCATCATCTCCGGGTGAGTACAGTCACACACCTGGGTAACTTGACTCATCATCTCCAGGTGAGTGTACAGTCACACACCTGGGTAACTTGACTCATCATCTCCGGGTGAGTACAGTCACACACCTGGGTAACTTGACTCATCATCTCCGGGTGAGTACAGTCACACACCTGGGTAACTTGACTCATCATCTCCAGGTGAGTACAGTCACACACCTGGGTAACTTGACTCATCATCTCCGGGTGAGTACAGTCACACACCTGGGTAACTTGACTCATCATCTCCAGGTGAGTGTACAGTCACACACCTGGGTAACTTGGCTCATCATCTCCGGGTGAGTACAGTCACACACCTGGGTAACTTGACTCATCATCTCCGGGTGAGTACAGTCACACACCTGGGTAACTTGACTCATCATCTCCGGGTGAGTACAGTCACACACCTGGGTAACTTGACTCATCATCTCCGGGTGAGTACAGTCACACACCTGGGTAACTTGACTCATCATCTCCGGGTGAGTACAGTCACACACCTGGGTAACTTGACTCATCGCTCCCACACTTCCAAAGGATTTTTTTATGATGATAAATATATAAAAAAAAAATTGGTGCAACAATATCGAACGCGAATGTGAAATGTTTGAAAACTTGCCGTTCGAAATAAGAACCTGGCAGCGGTTATTAGCGAAGAGAACATTATATAAGACTGGAGGAACACTGCAGAAGGCCTGCTGGCCTATGCGATGCAAGTTCCTCTCACATTAACCAATATCTAGCTGCCAAGAGCAAAGCTAACACATTGCTAGCTTTCACAGCTAAATATTGCGAATGTGAAACACTAGACAATACAACAGTTTTCCTGATAGACCACACCCTGGGGGCCATAGTTGCATTGACCACACCCTGGAAACCATATTTGCACTGACCACACCCTGGAAACCATACTTGCACTGACCATACCCTGGAAACCATACTTGCATTGACCACACCCTGGAAACCATACTTGCACTGACCACACCCTGGAAACCATACTTGCACTGACCAAACCTTGGAAACCATACTTGCACTGACCATACCCTGGAAACCATACTTGCACTGACCACACCTTGGAAACCATACTTGCACTGACCATACCCTGGAAACCATACTTGCACTGACCACACCCTGGAAACAATACTTGCACTGACCACACCTTGGAAACCATACTTGCACTGACCATACCCTGGAAACCATACTTGCACTGACCACACCCTGGAAACCATACTTGCACTGACCACACCCTGGAAACCATACTTGCACTGACCACACCCTGGAAACCATACTTGCACTGACCACACCCTGGAAACCATACTTGCACTGACCATACCCTGTAAACCATACTTGCACTGACCACACCCTGGAAACCATACTTGCACTGACCACACCCTGGAAACCATACTTGCACTGACACCCTGAAACCATACTGCACTGCCCACCGAAACCATACTTGCACTGACCACACCCTGGAAACCATAGTTGCACTGACCACACCTTGGAGGACCAAGATGAACCAGAGAGGCAAAGTGTAGGGAAGAGCAACAAAGTGTAGGGAGGAGCAACAAAGTGTAGGGAAGAGCAACAAAGTGTAGGGAGGAGCAACAAAGTGTAGGGAAGAGCAACAAAGTGTAGGGAGGAGCAACAAAGTGTAGGGAAGAGCAACAAAGTGTAGGGAGGAGCAACAAAGTGTAGGTAAGAGCAACAAAGTGTAGGGAGGAGCAACAAAGTGTAGGGAAGAGCAACAAAGTGTAGGGAGGAGCAACAAAGTGTAGGGAAGAGCAACAAAGTGTAGGGAGGAGCAACAAAGTGTAGGTAAGAGCAACAAAGTGTAGGGAGGAGCAACAAAGTGTAGAGAAGAGCAACAAAGTGTAGGGAGGAGCAACAAAGTGTAGGGAAGAGCAACAAAGTGTAGGGAAGAGCAACAAAGTGTAGGTAAGAGCAACAAAGTGTAGGTAAGAGCAACAAAGTGTAGGGAAGAGCAACAAAGTGTAGGGAAGAGCAACAAAGTGTAGGGAAAAACAACAAAGTGTAGGTAAAGAGCAACAAAGTGTAGGGAAGAGCAACAAAGTGTAGGGAGGAGCAAAAAAAGTGTAGGGAGGAGCAACAAAGTGTGGTAGAAACAAAGTGTAGGGAAAACAACAAAGTGTAGGTAGACAACAAAGTGTAGGGAGGAGCAACAAAGTGTGGGAGAGCAACAAAGTGTAGGGAAAGCAACAAAGTGTAGGAAGAACAACAAAGTGTAGGGAAAACAACAAAGTGTAGGGAAACAACAAAGTGTAGGGGTAAGAGCAACAAAGTGAAAGGAAGAACAACAAAGTGTAGGGAAGAGCAACAAAGTGTGAGGAAGAGCAACAAAGTGTAGGGAGGAGCAACAAAGTGTAGGGAAGAGCAACAAAGTGTAGGGAAAACAACAAAGTGTAGGGAAGAGCAACAAAGTGTAGGTAAGAGCAACAAAGTGTAGGTAAGACAACAAAGTGTAGGGAGGAGCAACAAGTGAGGGAGTGTAGAAGAGCAACAAAGTGAAAGGAAGACAACAAAGTGTAGGGAAGAGCAACAAAGTGTAGGGAAAGAGCAACAAAGTGTAGGGTAAGAGCAACAAAGTGTAGGGAAGAGCAACAAAGTGAAAGGGAAGGAGCAACAAAGTGTGGGGAAAGAGCAACAAAGTGTAGGGAACAACAAGTGTAGGAGGAACAACAAAGTGTAGGAAGCAACAAAGTGTAGGGAAGAGCAACAAAGTGTAGGGAAGAGCAACAAAGTGTAGGAAAAGAGGGGAAGAGCAACAAAGTGTCAAAGTGTAGAAGAGCAACAAAGTGTAGGAGGAAACAACAAAGTGTAGGTAAGACAACAAAGTGTAGGAGAAAACAACAAAGTGTAGGAGAAACAACAAAGTGTAGGAAGAACAACAAGTGTAGAAGACAACAAGTGTAAGGAAAGCAACAAAGTGTAAGGAAACAACAAAGTGTAGGGAAGAGCAACAAAGTGTAGGAAGACAACAAGTGTAAAGAGCAACAAAGTGTAGGGAGGAACAACAAAGTGTAGGAGGAGCAACAAAGTGTAGGAAGCAACAAAGTGTAGGGAGACAACAAAGTGTAGGGAGAACAACAAAGTGTAGGAAGACAACAAAGTGTAGGAGAGCAACAAAGTGTAGGAGAGCAACAAAGTGTAGGAAGACAAGTGAAGCAACAAAGTGTAGGGAAGAGCAACAAAGTGTAGGGAAGACAACAAAATAAAGTGGGGAAAACAACAAGTGGAACAACAAAGTGTAGAACAACAATTAGGGAAACAACAAAGTGTAGGGAGAGAACAAAGTGTAGGAACAACAAGTTAAGGAGACAACAAAGTGTAAGACAAAAAGTGTATCAATTAACAACAAAGTGTAGGAAGCAAAAGTGTAGAACAACAAAGTGTAGGAGCAACAAGGAGAAACAACAAAGTGTAGAACAAAAATGGAACAAAAATGTGGGAACAAAAAGTGAGAAGACAAAGTGTAGGAGAGCAACAAGTGAAAGAACAAAGTGTAGGAAACAAGTGTAAACAACAAATGTAGGGAGACAACAAAGTGTAAAGCACAAATGTAAACAACAAAGTGTAGGAACAACAAAGTGTAAGGAGACAACAAGTGTAGGGAAACAACAAAGTGTGGAGGCAACAAAGTGTGGGAACAACAAGTGTAGGAAACAAAAAGTGTAAGAACAAAAGTGTAGGAACAACAAGGTAAGAAAGTGTAACAACAAGTGTAGGAGGAGCAACAAAGTGTGGGAACAACAAAGTGTAGGGAAAAGGAGACAACAAAGTGTGGAACAACAAAGTGAAGGAACTTCAAAGTGTAGGACAACAAAGTGTAGAACAAAAGTGTAGAAACAACAAGTGTGGACAACAAAGTGTAGAGGCAACAAAGTGTGAGACAACAAAGTGTAGAGAGACAACAAGTGTGGACAAAAAGTGTAGGGAAACAACAAAGTGTGGAGACAACAAAGTGTAGACAACAAAGTGTAAGACAACAAAGTGTGGAGAGCAACAAAGTGTAGGAGAACAACAAAGTGTAGGAGGACAACAAAGTGTAGAAAAAACAACAAAGGTAGGGAAAACAACAGTTAAGAAAAAAGTGAGGAGCAACAAAGTGTAGAAACAACAAAGTGTAGTAAAACAACAAAGTGTAGGAACAACAAAGTGTAGAACAACAAAGTGTAGGAAACAAAGTGTAGAACAACAAAGGTAGAAACAACAAGTGTGGGAAGACAACAAAGTGTAGGGAAGACAACAAAGTGTAGTAAACAACAAAGTGTGGAGACAACAAAGTGTGGAAGAGAACAAAGTGTGGGAGGAGCAACAAAGTGTAGGGAGAGCAACAAAGTGTGGAGAGCAACAAAGTGTAGGGAAACAACAAAGTGTAGGAGACAACAAAGTGTAGGAAACAAAAAGTGTAGGGAAACAACAAAGTGTAGGAGGAGCAACAAAGTGTAGAAACAACAAAGTGTGGGAAACAACAAAGTGTAGGGAGACAACAAAGTGTAGGGAAAGCAACAAAGTGTAGGAAGAACAAGGAAGGAACAGGGTTAAAAAGTGTGGACAACAAGTAGAACAACAAGTGGAGCAACAAGAAACAATGGAACAACAAGGGAGGAGACAAAGTGGAGCAAAGTGTGGAACAACAAAGTGTGAAAACAAAGTGTGGAGCAACAAAGTGTGGAGAAAAAGTGTAGACACAAAGTAGGGAGAGAACAAAGGTGGAAAAAAAAAGAGACAACAAAGAGAAAAGGAGCAACAAAGTGGGGAGGAGAACAAAGGAGGAGCAACAAAGTGTAGAAAAAAAAGTGTGGAAGAGCAAAAGTGTAGAGAGAAAAAGTGTGGAGGACAACAAGTGTAGGGAAACAACAAAGTGTGAAGACAACAAGTGGAAAACACAAAGTGAGAGACAAAAAGTGTGGAGGACAAAAGTGGGAGAGCAAAAAGTGGGGAAGAAACAAGTGTAGGAAAGCAAAGTGTGGAGGAGCAAAAAGGTAGGACAACAAAGTGTAGGGAACAAAAGTAGAAAGCAACAAAGTGTAGGAGACAACAAAGGGAAAGCAACAAGTGTAGGAAGAGCAACAAAGTGAGGAGACACAAAGTGTAGGAAACAACAAGGGAGGAGACAACAAATGGGGAGAACAAAGTGTGGAAACAAAGTGGAAGAGCAAAAGTGTAGGGAGAGCAAAAGTGGGGAGAAAAAAGTGTAGGGAGAGCAAAAGGAGGGAAGAAAAAGTGAGAAGAAAAAGTGTAGGAGAGCAACAAGTGAGGAGAACAAAAAGTGTAGGAAGAGCAACAAATAGGAGAGCAACAAAGTGTAGGGAAGAGCAACAAAGTGTAGGAGAGCAACAAAGTGTAGGGAGAGCAACAAAGTGTAGGAGGAGACAACAAAGTGTAGGGAGGAGCAACAAAGTGTAGGGAGAGCAACAAAGTGTAGGGAGGAGCAACAAAGTGTAGGGAGGAGCAACAAAGTGTAGGAGGAGCAACAAAGTGTAGGGAGGAGCAACAAAGTGTAGGGAGGAGCAACAAAGTGTAGGGAGGAGCAACAAAGTGTAGGAGAGCAACAAAGTGTAGGGAAGAGCAACAAAGTGTAGGGAAGAGCAACAAAGTGTAGGGAGGAGCAACAAAGTGTAGGGAGGAGCAACAAAGTGTAGGGAGGAGCAACAAAGTGTAGGGAGGAGCAACAAAGTGTAGGTAGGAGCAACAAAGTGTAGGGAGGAGCAACAAAGTGTAGGGAGGAGCAACAAAGTGTAGGGAGGAGCAACAAAGTGTAGGGAGGAGCAACAAAGTGTAGGGAGGAGCAACAAAGTGTAGGGAGGAGCAACAAAGTGTAGGGAGGAGCAACAAAGTTCGTGTATATAATAAGACATAAACAAATGCACTAGTGTAAAGGTGGTTAAAAGAAACCTTTTATCTTTTGTCAACAATCACAGAACAATGAAACAGTCTGCCCTCTGTTGGTGCAACAACAAACACTTCAAAAAGCACTTTGCAAATACAGGAGTAAACTGAACACAGTGTAGGGGCCAGGAATACTGACTACTGGTGGTCAGTGGTGGGGCCAAGAATACTGACTACTGGTGGTCAGTGTTAGGTCAAAGAATACTGACAACTGGTGGTCAGTGTTGGCCAAAAACATAGGAAATACTGACTACTAGTGGAATACACAAGGGGGTTGGGACCAGGAATACTGACTACTGGTGGTCAGTGTTGGGATGACACTGCATAGAAAGATACTGACTACTAGTGGTCAGTGTTAAGAACTACAGGTCAGTGTTGGGAGCAAATACTGACTACTGGTGGTCAGTGTTGGGCCAAGAATACTGACTACTGGTGGTCAGTGTTGGGAGACGCAAAGGGGGGGCAATACTGACTACTGGTGGTCAGTGTTAGGGCAAAGAATACTGACTACTGGTGGTCAGTGTTGGGGCCAAGAATACTGACTACTGGTGGTCAGTGTTAGGGCAAAGAATACTGACTACTGGTGGTCAGTGTTGGGGCCAAGAATACTGACTACTGGTGGTCAGTGTTGGGGATAAGAATACTGACTACTGGTGGTCAGTGTTAGGGCAAAGAATACTGACAACTAGTGGTCAGTGTTGGGGCCAAGAATACTGACTACTGGTGGTAAGTGTTGGGACCAAGAATACTGACTACTGGTGGTCAGTGTTGGGGCTAAGAATACTGACTACTGGTGGTCAGTGTTGGGGCCAAGAATACTGACTACTGGTGGTCAGTGTTGGGGCCAAGAATACTGACTACTGGTGGTCAGTGTTAGGGCAAAGAATACTGACTACTGGTGGTCAGTGTTGGGGCCAAGAATACTGACTACTGGTGGTCAGTGTTAGGGCAAAGAATACTGACTACTGGTGGTCAGTGTTGAAGCCAAGAATACTGACTACTGGTGGTCAGTGTTGGGGCCAAGAATACTGACTACTGGTGGTCAGTGTTGAGGCCAAGAATACTGACTACTGGTGTTCAGTGTTAGGGCCAAGTATACTGACTACTGGTGGTCAGTGTTAGGGCCAAGAATACTGACTACTGGTGGTCAGTGTTGGGGCCAAGAATACTGACTACTGGTGGTCAGTGTTGGGCCAAGAATACTGACTACTGGTGGTCAGTGTTGGGGCCAAGAATACTGACTACTGGTGGTCAGTGTTGGGCCAAGAATACTGACTACTGGTGGTCAGTGTTAGGGCCAAGAATACTGACTACTGGTGGTCAGTGTTGGGGCCAAGAATACTGACTACTGGTGGTCAGTGTTGGGGCCAAGAATACTGACTACTGGTGGTCAGTGTTGGGGCCAAGAATACTGACTACTGGTGGCGAGTGTTAGGGCCAAGAATACTGACTACTTGTGGCAGTGTAAGGGCCAAGAATACTGACTACTGGTGGCAGTGTTAAGGGCCAAGAATACTGACTACTGGTGGCCAGTGTTGGGGCCAAGAATACTGACTACTTGTGGCCAGTGTAAGGGCCAAGAATACTGACTACTGGTGGTCAGTGTTGGGGCCAAGAATACTGACTACTGGTGGAGAGTGTAAGGGCCAAGAATACTGACTACTGGTGGAGAGTGTAAGGGCCAAGAATACTGACTACTGGTGGAGAGTGTAAGGGCCAAGAATACTGACTACTGGTGGCCAGTGTAAGGGCCAAGAATACTGACTACTGGTGGCCAGTGTTGGGGCCAAGAATACTGACTACTGGTGGCCAGTGTAAGGGCCAAGAATACTGACTACTGGTGGCCAGTGTTGGGGCCAAGAATACTAACTACTGGTGGTCAGTGTAAGGGCCAAGAATACTGACTACTGGTGGTCAGTGTAAGGGCCAAGAATACTGACTACTGGTGGCCATGTAAGGGAAGAATACTGACTACTGTGGGGATGTGTAAGGGCCAAGAATACTGCTACTGTGGCAAGTGTAGGACCAAGAATACTATATGGTGGTAAGTGTAAGGGCCAAGAATATGACTACTGGTGGCATGTAAGGGCAAGAATACGCTACTGTGGCATCAGTACAGTACTCAGTGGCATAGATAGCTGAACAGGGATGGCGCAGACAATCGGCGTGACCAGTGGCCAAAGTCAACAAGCACTATGCAGTACCAGTGGCATATACTAGAACAGGGCGCATCAGTAGCAGACCAGCTGGGCCACTTATATAGCAACAGGAGCGCAGCATCAGTAGCATTGCACCAGCTGGCACTTATATAGCAACAGGAGCGCAGTCACTGCAGTAACCAGTCATGGCACTTATATAGCAACAGGAGCGCAGCATCAGTAGCAGACCAGCTGGCACTTATATAGCAACAGGAGCGCAGCATCAGTAGCAGTACCAGCTGGCACTTATATAGCAACAGGAGCGCAGCATCAGTAGCAGTACCAGCTGGCACTTATATAGCAACAGGAGCGCAGCATCAGTAGCAGTACCAGCTGGCACTTATATAGCAACAGGAGCGCAGCATCAGTAGCAGTACCAGCTGACACTTATATAGCAACAGGAGCGCAGCATCAGTAGCAGTACCAGCTGGCTCTTATATAGCAACAGGAGCGCAGCATCAGTAGCAGTACCAGCTGGCACTTATATAGCAACAGGAGCGCAGCATCAGTAGCAGTACCAGCTGGCACTTATATAGCAACAGGAGCGCAGCATCAGTAGCAGTACCAGCTGGCACTTATATAGCAACAGGAGCGCAGCATCAGTAGCAGTACCAGCTGGCACTTATATAGCAACAGGAGCGCAGCATCAGAAAGCAGTACCAGCTGGCATCTGTATATAGCAACAGGAGCGCAGCATCAGTAGCAGTACCAGCTGGCACTTATATAGCAACAGGAGCGCGCATCGTAGCAGTACCAGCTGGCACTTATATAGCAACAGGAGCGCAGCATCAGTAGCAGTACCAGCTGGCACTTATATAGCAACAGGAGCGCAGCATCAGTAGAAGTACCAGCTGGCACTTATATAGCAACAGGAGCGCAGCATTAGTAGCAGTACCAGCTGGCACTTATATAGCAACAGGAGCGCAGCATCAGTAGCAGTACCAGCTGGCACTGATATAGCAACAGGAGCGCAGCATCAGTAGCAGTACCAGCTGGCACTTATATAGCAACAGGAGCGCAGCATCAGTAGCAGTACCAGCTGGCTCTTATATAGCAACAGGAGCGCAGCATCAGTAGCAGTACCAGCTGGCACTTATATAGCAACAAGAGCGCAACATCAGTAGCAGTACCAGCTGGCACTTATATAGCAACAGGAGCGCAGCATCAGTAGCAGTACCAGCTGGCTCTTATATAGCAACAGGAGCGCAGCATCAGTAGCAGTACCAGCTGGCACTTATATAGCAACAGGAGCGCAGCATCAGTAGCAGTACCAGCTGGCACTTATATAGCAACAGGAGCGCAGCATTAGTAGCAGTACCAGCTGGCACTTATATAGCAACAGGAGCGCAGCATCAGTAGCAGTACCAGCTGGCACTTATATAGCAACAGGAGCGAAGCATCAGTAGCAGTACCAGCTGGCACTTATATAGCAACAGGAGCGCAGCATCAGTAGCAGTACCAGCTGGCACTTATATTGCAACAGGAGCGCAGCATCAGTAGCAGTACCAGCTGGCACTTATATAGCAACAGGAGCGAAGCATCAGTAGCAGTACCAGCTGGCACTTATATAGCAACAGGAGCGCAGCATCAGTAGCAGTACCAGCTGGCACTTATATAGCAACAGGAGCGCAGCATCAGTAGCAGTACCAGATGGCACTTATATAGCAACAGGAGCGAAGCATCAGTAGCAGTACCAGCTGGCACTTATATAGCAACAGGAGCGCAGCATCAGTAGCAGTACCAGCTGGCACTTATATTGCAACAGGAGCGCAGCATCAGTAGCAGTACCAGCTGGCACCTATATAGCAACAGGAGCGAAGCATCAGTAGCAGTACCAGCTGGCACTTATATAGCAACAGGAGCGCAGCATCGGTAGCAGTACCAGCTGGCACTTATATAGCAACAGGAGCGCAGCATCAGTAGCAGTACCAGCTGGCACTTATATAGCAACAGGAGCGCAGCATCAGTAGCAGTACCAGCTGGCACTTATATAGCAACAGGAGCGCAGCATCAGTAGCAGTACCAGCTGGCACTTATATAGCAACAGGAGCGCAGCATCAGTAGCAGTACCAGCTGGCTCTTATATAGCAACAGGAGCGCAGCATCAGTAGCAGTACCAGCTGGCACTTATATAGCAACAGGAGCGCAGCATCAGTAGCAGTACCAGCTGGCACTTATATAACAACAGGAGCGCAGCATCAGTAGCAGTACCAGCTGGCACAGCTTCCTCCCACAAAAGAAATATTTTTTTTTAATTGAAGTCTCATTTTAAGGCGGAGGCTACGAATGTGACTTCTCTGGCGAGGTGTTATTGAGGCGACTTGATGCGTCACTGTTGTTCACTGATGTGTCAGTAATGCTCGTAGTGGCCACCAGACACGGCCGATAAAACAAACGTTCAAATAGATGCTAAAACGAAGGCACCGTCAGGTTAGGTGTACGTGAAACATGTCAGGTTAGGTGTACGTGAAACATGTCAGGTTAGGTGTACGTGAAACATGTCAGGTTAGGTGTACGTGAAACATGTCAGGTTATGTGTACGTGAAACATGTCAGGTTAGGTGTACGTGAAACATGTCAGGTTAGGTGTACGTGAAACATGTCAGGTTAGGTGTACGTGAAACATGACAGGTTAGGTGTACGTGAAACATGTCTGGTTAGATGTACGTGAAACATGTCAGGTTAGGTGTACGTAAAACATGACAGGTTAAGTGTACGTGAAACATGTCAGGTTAGGTGTACGTGGAACTTGTCAGGTTAGGTGTACGTGAAACATGTCAGGTTAGGTGTACGTGAAACATGTCAGGTTAGGTGTACGTGAAACATGTCAGGTTAGGTGTACGTGAAACATTTGCACTGATACTTGTATTTTGAACAATCGGGAACTGAGTCAGTCAGTTGCAGTAACTGAGTCAAATACAGAAACAATCAATGATAATTATTGCGTCAGGTCTCCACTGGCCCTTTAAGATGAGGATAAAGTCTAGTGTTGATACAGTCAGATATATATATATATATATATATATATATATATATATATATATATATATATATATATATATATATATATATATATATATATTATATTTACGATTGGTAACATGTGTGAGAACTACTGATGTGTCTTGTACATATATGCTGGGTTTCATGAGTTCTGTTAGTTAAGTAAGTGTGATATAACTGATACATCTTATACAGTAAATCCTCTTATATAGACTAGACGATATAGTGTGTAAATCTTCTTTTATTGTAAATTATGTGATAATTGGTGAATGTAACACAATCAATACACTGATAATTAATCACCGCCTAATTTAGCCCGTGTGTGAATATGATTCACTGATAATGACCACAAATTGATCATTCAGAGGATTATTTTAGACGACACCAGTCATTGATTATTATTAAATTGAATTATATTATTCTCTCTGTACTTCAGAATTACAGTATACTGTGTGTGTTTCACTTTTACAGTATACTGTGTATACTTCACTGTTACAGTATACTGTGTGTGTTTCACTGTTATAGTATACTGTGTGTGTTTCACTGTTATAGTATACTGTGTATACTTCACTGTTACAGTATACTGTGTGTGTTTCACTGTTACAGTATACTGTGTATACTTCACTGTTACAGTATACTGTGTATATCCTTCACTGTTACAGTATACTGTGTATACTTCACTGTTACAGTATATTGTGTGTACGTCACTGTTACAGTATACTGTGTGTATACTTCATTGTTACAGTATACTGTGTGTGTTTCACTATTACAGTATACTGCGTATACTTCACTGTTACAGTATACTGTGTGTGTTTCACTGTTACAGTATACTGTGTGTGTTTCACTGTTACAGTATACTGTGTGTATACTTCACTGTTACAGTATACTGTGTATACTTCACTGTTACAGTATACTGTGTGTGTTTCACTGTTACAGTATACTGTGTGTATACTTCACTGTTACAGTATACTGTGTGTGTTTCACTGTTACAGTATACTGTGTGTATACTTCACTGTTACAGTATACTGTGTATACTTCACTGTTACAGTATACTGTGTGTGTTTCACTGTTACAGTATACTGTGTGTACTTCACTGTTACAGTATACTGTGTGTACTTCACTGTTACAGTATACTGTGTGTATACTTCATTGTTACAGTATACTGTGTGTACTTCACTGTTACAGTATACTGTGTGATACTTCACTGTTACAGTATACTGTGTGTATACTTCACTGTTACAGTATACTGTGTGTATACTTCATGTTACAGTATACTGTGTATGCTTCACTGTTACAGTATACTGTGTTTGCTTCACTGTTACAGTATACTGTGTGTATACTTCACTGTTACAGTATACTGTGTGTACTTCACTGTTACAGTATACTGTGTTTGCTTCACTGTTACAGTATACTGTGTGTATACTTCACTGTTACAGTATACTGTGTGTACTTCACTGTTACAGTATACTGTGTGTACTTCACTCTTACAGTATACTGTGTGTATACTTCATTGTTACAGTATACTGTGTGTACTTCACTGTTACAGTATACTGTGTGCTTCACTGTTACAGTATACTGTGTGTATACTTCAGTGTTACAGTATACTGTGTGTACTTCACTGTTACAGTATACTGTGTGTACTTCACTGTTACAGTATACTGTGTGTATACTTCACCTACAGTATACTGTGTGTACTTCACTGTTCAGTACGTATACTATGTACTTACTGTTATATTATACTAGCTGTGTGTCTTCACTGTTACAGTATGCTGTGTATACTTCACTGTTACAGTATACTGTGTGTATACTTCACTGTTTCAGTATACTGTGTGTATACTTCACTGTTACAGTATACTGTGTGTACTTCACTGTTACAGTATACTGTGTGTATACTTCACTGTTACAGTATACTGTGTGTACTTCACTGTTACAGTATACTGAGTGTACTTCACTGTTATATTATACTGTGTGAAACTTCACTGTTACAGTATACTGTGTGACTTCACTGTTACAGTATACTGTGTATCTTCACTGTTACAGTATACTGTGTGTACTTCACTGTTACAGTATACTGTGTGTACTTCACTGTTACAGTATACTGTGTGTACTTCACTGTTACAGTATACTGTGTGTATACTTCACTGTTACAGTATACTGTGTATACTTCACTGTTACAGTATACTGTGTGTATACTTCACTGTTTCAGTATACTGTGTTATACTTCACTGTTACAGTATACTGGGTGTACTTCACTGTTACAGTATACTGTGTTGTATACTTCACTGTTACAGTATACTGTGTGTATACTTCATGTTACAGTATACTGTGTGTGTATCTTCACTGTTACAGTATACTGTGTGTATACTTCACTGTTACAGTATACTGTGGTATACTTCACTGTTACAGTATACTGTGTGTATACTTCACTGTTACAGTATACTGTGTGTATCTCACTGTTGCAGTATACTGTGTGTGTATATTTTTTTTCCCACTGTTACAGTTGTATACTGTTAAGTATACTTTACTGTTACAGTATAATGTGTGTATACTTCACTACTACAGTATACTGTGTGTGTATACTTCACTGTTACAGTATACTGTGTGTGTACACTTCACTGTTACAGTGTACTGTGTGTGTATATTTCACTGTTACAGTATACTGTGTGTGTATACTTCACTGTTACAGTATGCTGTGTGTGTACACTTCACTGTTACAGTATACTGTGTGTGTACACTTCACTGTTACAGTATACTGTGTGTATGCTTCACTATTACAGTATACTGTGTATACTTCACTGTTACAGTATACTGTGTGTATACTTCACTGTTACAGTATACTGTGTATGTGTACTTCACTGTTACAGTATACTGTGTGTACACTTCACTGTTACAGTATACTGTGTGTGTATACTTCACTGTTACAGTATACTGTGTATACTTCACTGTTACAGTATACTGTGTGTGTATACTTCACTGTTACAGTATACTGTATGTGTATACTTCACTGTTACAGTATACTGTGTGTATACTTAACTGTTACAGTATACTGTGTGTATACTTCACTGTTACAGTATACTGTGTGTGTATATTTCACTGTTACAGTATACTGTGTGTGTATACTTCACTGTTACAGTATACTGTGTGTATACTTCACTGTTACAGTATACTGTGTGTGTATACTTCACTGTTACAGTATACTGTGTGTGTATACTTCACTGTTACAGTATAATGTGTGTATACTTTACTGTTACAGTATACTGTGTGTGTACACTTCACTGTTACAGTATACTGTGTGTGTATACTTCACTGTTACAGTATACTGTGTGTGTATACTTCACTGTTACAGTATATTGTGTGTATACTTCACTGTTACAGTGTACTGTGTGTGTATACTTCACTGTTACAGTATACTGTGTGTATACTTCACTGTTACAGTATACTGTGTGTGTATGCTTCACTGTTACAATATACTGTGTGTGTATATTTCACTGCTACAGTATACTGTGTGTATATTTCACTGCTACAGTATACTGTGTGTGTATACTTCACTGTTACAGTATACTGTGTGTGTATACTTCACTGTTACAGTATACTGTGTGTGTGTACTTCACTGTTACAGTATACTGTGTGTGTATACTTCACTGTTACAGTATACTGTGTGTGTATACTTCACTGTTACAGTATACTGTGTGTGTATACTTCACTGTTACAGTATACTGTGTGTATACTTCACTGTTACAGTATACTGTGTGTATACTTCACTGTTACAGTATACTGTGTGTGTATATTTCACTGTTACAGTATACTGTGTGTGTATACTTCACTGCTACAGTATACTGTGTGTGTATACTTCACTGTTACAGTATACTGTGTGTATTCACTGTTACATATACTGTGTGTTATATTCACTGTTACAATATACTGTGTGTGTATATTTCACTGCTACAGTATACTGTGTGTGTATACTTCACTGTTACAGTATACTGTGTGTGTATACTTCACTGTTACAGTATACTGTGTGTTTATACTTCACTGTTACTTCACTGTCCGTGTCCAGTCTTCATGATGTTGATGTCCGTGTCCAGTCTTCATGATGTTGATGTCCGTGTCCAGTCTTCATGATGTTGATGTCCGTGTCCAGTCTTCATGATGTTGATGTCCGTGTCCAGTCTTCATGATGTTGATGTCCGTGTCCAGTCTTCATGATGTTGATGTCCGTGTCCAGTCTTCATGATGTATTTCACAGTTTTCTGCCACTGTGGCTGTACTCACTCAGTAGTACTTGACCTCACTCAGTAGTACTTGACCTCACTCAGTAGTACTTGACCTCACTCAGTAGTACTTGACCTCACTCAGTAGTACTTGACCTCACTCAGTAGTACTCGTCCAGAGTAGTACAAGAGAGTACAAACTTCGATCGTTCAAAAAGCGTAAGTTCCATGTGCGAGACTTGGGAGTGATGATGTCAGAAGATCTTACATTCAAGGATCACAACAATCTTGCTGTTGCTACAGCAAGATAACTGATAGGCTGGATAACTTTCATTTTCCAGACTTGAGATACAGAGCCAATGATAATACTCTTCAAGTCACTTGTTATCCCCAGGCTGCAATACTGTAGTCCCCAGGCTGCAATACTGTAGTCCCCAGGCTGCAATACTGTAGTCCCCAGGCTGCAATACTGTAGTCCCCAGGCTGCAATACTGTAGTCCCCAGGCTGCAATACTGTAGTCCCCAGGCTGCAATACTGTAGTCCCCAGGCTGCAATACTGTAGTATGCTAACAGCTTCCTTCAAGGTTGGCTACATTGTTGAGCTAGAAAACGTACATGCAACTTTTACTGTCCATATATTATCAAACATCTAAACTATTATTGGGAATACTTGAAGTCCTTTGAACTGTATTCCTTGAAACGTAGACGAAACAATTACCTCATAATTTACACCTGCAAAACCTTTGAGGGACTAGTCCCAAAGCTACACCTCAGAATCATTGTGTGTGGGAGGAAGACTCTTGGCAGACGGTGTAGAGTACCTGCATTAAGAAGTAGGGTCTTGACTAATACACTAAGAGGGAACTTGATGAGTGTCAGAAGTCCCCGACTTTTCAGCGCCCTTCCTTTATGCATTAGAGGAATTACCAAGAATGCTCTGGCTGTCTTCAGAAGGGAGTGAACAGGTTCCTTCAAATCAGTCCCTGACTAGCCTGGTTGAGGTTCATATGTTGGACTGCGTGTGGCCAGCAGTAACAGCCTTTATGATCAGACTTTAATCCATCAGGAGGCCTGGTGTGGGACCGAGCCGCGGGAGCGCTGACCCCTGGGAGCGTCCATAAGGTATCCCTCAGGTACTCACCTACTTCCTCTTTTGGGACGCTAAGGCTCAGCTCCTGACCGCCTGGTAGTCTACAAGCGACTGTCATTGCTGGTTCTTGGCCACTATAGTCTGCCGTACTCACTCTTGAAGCTGCGTATAAAGGTCCCTCCCACTGTCTCGTGCATCTCCTTCAACTTCTTCACTCCCTTCACCCTGAAGAAATATTTCCAAACAGTTCTATGGCTGCTCTCTGTTTTAGCAACCATCTATACCAATAATATTTCTCTCTTTTGCGTCAAGTATTTTCTTCCTGTTTACATTGCTATGTATCTTTGAGTATCTCGCATGTTATGATCATATCTCATCTGATTCTTCCTTCTGGTGACCCACCTAGTCTTGTCTGCAGGGGTCGAGACACACGCTCTAGCCTAGCCTTTTTCTTGATCTGTCTGTCTGTTATGCTGCCTGCCAGCTGATACTGGCAGATGTGTCTGCCTGTCTGCCAACAGATACTGACAGGTATATCTGCCAGCAGTGAGGCAGTGCCAGCAGGGAGGGGGTGCCAGCAATGAGGGGGTGCCAGCAGTGAGGCAGTGCCAGCAAGGAAGGGGTGCCAACAATGAGGGGATGCCAGCAGTGAGGGGGTGCCAGCAGTGAGACAGTGCCAGCAGGGAGGGGGTGCCAGCAATGAGGGGGTGCCAGCAGTGAGGCAGTGCCAGCAAGGCACTATCACCTGCGCTGCCATCTTTAAGTCCCGCGTCATCACACACCTGAAACTCACATGTTACCCAAATTATTAACCACCAGGTGTCGTCCTCCTCAACCCCTTCCCCTCAACTCTTTCCCCTTAACCCCCTCCCTCTCAACTCTTTCCCCTCAACTCCCTCCCCCTCCTACTCAACCCCCTCCTTACGGCCAGATGTCAGCCCCTCAGTTCATTCCTCCACACTGGAGTTACACAGTTACTCTCACTCCCTCGCAAGTAGGGAGGCTCTCCCTGAACCCCCTTTCCCACCAGGGAAAGTTATCCCCCCTCACTTCACCCCAACGAGGTGAGAGAGACATCCCCCCCCCCACGAGAACAGGAACATCTCTTCCCTTACTGGTTTACAGGTAAAACATAAGAGGATGAGTGTAAGACAGGTTATATATCTCTGTGTGTCCCTCTCTTCTTAAAAGTCTTCAAGTATCTTTTATGTCGTGGTTATATCTGTCCTGACCCTGGGCTGTAGTAGTGACCTGGCTGCAACAGTTTACAACTAATAAGTTTAAACTGAGAGGTTCCTATCTAGAAGTTTACACTGCTCCAGAACCGCCCGGAACTTGGTCTGATATTCATTAGCAGTTTGTGAATCAGTTGTGAACCGCATCTCCATCTCTTGGACTACTTCCTCAAGATGGCTTCATCGTTTCTTCCATTTATTTTAATATTCTTTTATTATTTTCCTGACACTTGACGTCCTAGTTCCTATAAATCTTCTGTATTATCTACAACACAGTTTTTCCTCGTAACTCTCTTGCCATTTTTGTTACAAAGTAAACTTTTTTAATCCTGTGTGTGTGTGTGTGTGTGTGTGTGTGTGTGTGTGTGTGTGTACTCACCTATTTGTACTCACCTATTTGTGGTTGCAGGGGTCGATTCATAGCTCTTGGCCCCGCCTCTTCACTGATTGCTACTAGGTCCTCTCTCTCCCTGCTCCATGAGCTTTATCAAACCTAGTCTTAAAACTATGTATGGTTCCTGCCTCCACTATGTCGCTTTCTAAGCTATTCCACTTCCTGACAACTCTATGACTGAATAAATACTTCCTAACATCCCTTTGACTCATAGGAGTCTTCAACTTCCAATTGTGACCCCTTGTTTCTGTGTCCCCTCTCTGGAACATCTTGTCTCTGTCCACCTTATCTATTCCTCGCAGTATTTTATATGTCGTTATCATGTCTCCCCTAACCCTCCTGTCCTCTAGTGTCGTCAGGCCGATTTCCCTTAACCTTTCTTCGTAGGACAATCCCCTTAGCTCTGGGACTAGTCTTGTAGCAAACCTTTGCACTTTCTCTAATTTCCTGACGTGCTTGACCAGGTGTGGGTTCCAAACTGGTGCTGCATACTCCAGTATGGGCCTGACGTATATGGTGTACAGAGTCTTGAACGATTCCTTAGTGAGGTATTGGAACGCTATTCTTAGGTTTGCCAGCCGCCCGTATGCTGCAGCAGTTATCTGATTGATGTGTGCCTCAGGAGATGTGCTCGGTATTATACTCACCCCAAGATCTTTTTCCTTGAGTGAGGTTTGCAGTCTCTGGACACCTAGATTATACTCTGTCTGCGGTCTTCTTTGCCCTTCCCCGATCTTCATGATTTTACATTTGGCAGGGTTAAATTCAAGGAGCCAGTTACTGGACCAGGCTTGTAGCCTGTTCAGGTCTCTTTGTAGTCCTGCCTGATCCTCAACTGATTTAATTCTTCTCATTAACTTCACATCATCTGCAAACAGGGACACTTCTGAGTCTATCCCTTCCGTTATGTCATTCACATATACCAAAAACAGTACCGGTTCTTAGGACTGACCCTCATGGAACCCCGCTCGTCACAGGTGCCCACTCTGACACCTCGTCACGTACCATGACTCGTTGTTGCCTCCCTGTCAGATATTCTCTTATGTGTGTGTGTGTGTGTATGCTCTCCAAGTTGTTTGCAGGGGTTGAGACTGTTCCTGGCCCCGTTCCCTAAACTACTTTGATCAGTATCACTGGTTTCTGGCCTCTTGGCCCTTGTTGTACCAGCATCTACACTGGAAGCTATGTTGAGGTTCCTTCTACCAATGCCTCTTCCGAATCTTTCCACTTTTCAGCCGCCCTGACACTAGAGAAATTCTTCCTTACATGCCTATGGCTAATCTGTCTTTAGCTTCAATCTGTCTCCTTGATCCTTGTCCTCTTAATTCAAGCACTCTGTCCCTATCTGCCCTGTACATTCGCCGTAAGATTTTTGTATGTTGTAATCACGTCTGCCCTTGTCCTCCGCTCTCTAAGCAAGTCAGGTTTAGCTCAGTTCTGGTAATAATCTGTTTGCAATCCTTTCGACTTTTTTCGAGTTTCATCACCTGCTACCTGGAGTCTACCTGGAGTCTACCTGGAGGGCATTCCGGGGATCAACGCCCCCGCGGCCCTGTCTACGACCAGGCCTCCTGGTGGATCAGGGCCTGATCAACCAGGCTGTTACTGCTGGCCACACCGTGATGGGCTCCGTGATGGTGCCACATACTCGATAATTGCCTTAGCATATATCATATATAAAGTTCTGAAAGATTCTTTGTTGAAGTGACACATGTTGTAGTTCCCTCTGTAGGTCATCGTTAGGAACAATGGCGGTCTTAATGCTGATCCTCATGGAGCCCCACTCGTTAATCTCTGCCACTTTGATTTCTCATCCCTTCCTGTTACTCTCTACCTTGTGTCATTTAGGTACTCTAGTGGAGCACTCTGCCTGGTCCTCTAATTTCTGAACTAATCTTTGGTGTGGTATTGCATCAGATTCTTTCTCGCAGTCCTATCAATCCTGTCTTTCTTGTTCTCTCTTTGTGACTCTCATACATCTCCAGCAGATTCGTAAGAAAGGATTTACCGTCTCTAAATTCGTTTCGTGCAGTCAGCTCTGCAATATTCATGTATTCACAGCGGGACAACAGGAGAGGTGACCTCGTTGACCTTTGTTGCCAGGCTAACAACCTCACCTCAGCACCTCTGTAACTGTACCTTCGTGGCAGGGAGAGACGAAGCACAGCTGAGGGAGGCAGGGAGGTAATATGTGAGAGAAGGAGCAAGAGAGACAGGGATAGAGGAAGGGAATGGCTGCGTTATAGAGGGACGAAAAGAGGAAGTAACGGTGGAAGTGAGTGATGTAGTGAGTGAGGAGAGAGAGAGAGAGAGAGAGAGAGAGAGAGAGAGAGAGAGAGAGAGAGAGAGAGAGAGAGAAGCTGGGGATGAAGAGAGAGAGAGAGAGGAAGCTGGGGATGGAGGGAGGGAAGCATCAGTGTGGAGACACGTTGTACAAACAACACTTTATTGTGACCCTGCGTCAGTATTGTGCCAGTGTTGGAGTGGTGATGCTGGGGTAATGCAAGTGTTGGAGGGATGGAGAAGGGAGGTAGTGATGCTGGGGTAATGCAACCTATCATCACCATCAATCTCCTCCACATTTATCTTTCTCCCTCTCCTCGTTTACGTTCATCTCTCCTCACTACACTCTATTTTCTTCGTCCAGCTCATTTGTTACCTTCCACCTCCTTCGTTACTTTCCACCTACTTCGTTACTTTCCACCTACTTCGTTACTTTCCACCTACTTCGTTACTTTCCACCTCCTTCATTACTTTCCACCTACTTCGTTACTTTCCACCTACTTCGTTACTTTCCACCTACTTTTTCTAGCTGGTCCCAGTGGGTCCAGCAGACGAGCAACATGGTACACAGCTGTGACTCGACCCCTGCAACTACAACTAGGTGAGTACACACACACACACACACACACACACACACACAACAAACACACACACACACAAGGGGATTGTCCTACGAAGAAAGGTTAAGGGAAATCGGCCTGACGACACTAGAGGACAGGAGGGTTAGGGGAGACATGATAACGACATATAAAATACTGCGAAGAATAGATAAGGTGGACAGAGACAAGATGTTCCAGAGAGGGGACACAGAAACAAGGGGTCACAATTGGAAGTTGAAGACTCCTATGAGTCAAAGGGATGTTAGGAAGTATTTCTTCAGTCATAGAGTTGTCAGGAAGTGGAATAGCTTAGAAAGCGACATAGTGGAGGCAGGAACCATACATAGTTTTAAGACTAGGTTTGATAAAGCTCATGGAGCAGGGAGAGAGAGGACCTAGTAGCAATCAGTGAAGAGGCGGGGCCAGTAGCTATGACTCGACCCCTGCAACCACAAATAGGTGAGTACAAATAGGTGAGTACACACACACACACACACACACACACACACACACACACACACACACACTAAATATATATATATATATATATATATATATATATATATATATATATATATATATATATATATATATATGTATGTATGTATGCAAGACAAATTATAGCTAGTGGTGACAGGTTTCTTCAGGTCGTTTTTGCCTGTTGTATAACCGAGCCATCGACCTTACAAGCCAGCAGGTGTAGCACTAATATGCCCCCGTTACCATGACAACATCTGGTCCTGCCCCCCCCCCCTCCGAGGGGAGGCTGAGGGGGGAGGAGACAATATTTTGGTTTACCAACATTATCAGAATTCCGCTAACTGGTATTTTTTCGAGGGCTGTTTTTGTTTGTTGCAAATCTGTATTGTTTTGTTTGTTGAAGATTGTTGTTTTGCTTATTTAAGATCTGCGTTGTTTTGAAGTTTGTATTTGCTTACAGCTGTTCCTTAAGTATAGTTAATATGAGGCTCGCTAGATAAGTCTGAGGCTCGCTAGATAAGTCTGAGGCTCGCTAGATAAGTCTGAGGCTCGCTAGATAAGTCTGAGGCTCGCTAGATAAGTCTGAGACTCGCTAGATAAGTCTGAGGCTGCTAGATAGTCTGAGGCTCGCTAGATAAGTCTGAGGCTCGCTAGATAAGTCTGAGGCTCGCTAGATAAGTCTGAGGCTCGCTAGATAAGTCTGAGGCTCGCTAGATAAGTCTGAGGCTCGCTAGATAAGTCTGAGGCTCGCTAGATAAGTCTGAGGCTCGCTAGATAAGTCTGAGGCTCGCTAGATAAGTCTGAGGCTCGCTAGATAAGTCTGAGGCTCGCTAGATAAGTCTGAGGCTCGCTAAATAAGTCTGAGGCTCGCTAGATAAGTCTGAGGCTCGCTAGATAAGTCTGAGGCTCGCTAGATAAGTCTGAGACTCGCTAGATAAGTCTGAGGCTTGCTAGATAAGTCTGAGGCTCGCTAGATAAGTCTGAGGCTCGCTAGATAAGTCTGAGGCTCGCTAGATAAGTCTGAGGCTCGCTAGATAAGTCTGAGGCTCGCTAGATAAGTCTGAGGCTCGCTCGCTAGATAAGTCTGAGACTCGCTAGATAAGTCTGAGGCTCGCTAGATAAGTCTGAGACTCGCTAGATAAGTCTGAGGCTTGCTAGATAAGTCTGAGGCTCGCTAGATAAGTCTGAGGCTCGCTAGATAAGTCTGAGGCTTGCTAGATAAGTCTGAGGCTCGCTAGATAAGTCTGAGGCTTGCTAGATAAGTCTGAGGCTCGCTAGATAAGTCTGAGGCTCGCTAGATAAGTCTGAGGCTTGCTAGATAAGTCTGAGGCTCGCTAGATAAGTCTGAGGCTCGCTAAATAAGTCTGAGGCTCGCTAGATAAGTCTGAGGCTCGCTAGATAAGTCTGAGGCTCGCTAGATAAGTCTGAGACTCGCTAGATAAGTCTGAGGCTCGCTAGATAAGTCTGAGACTCGCTAGATAAGTCTGAGGCTTGCTAGATAAGTCTGAGGCTCGCTAGATAAGTCTGAGGCTCGCTAGATAAGTCTGAGGCTTGCTAGATAAGTCTGAGGCTCGCTAGATAAGTCTGAGGCTCGCTAGATAAGTCTGAGTGTAATTACTTGTTCCAATGTTTACATATATACTGCAGTCTTCCAGTGTTCTCTCTCACCCAGCCTATTTTGTCTCTCCTCTATTCCTTTCTCTCCTCTCTCCTCTATTCCTTTCTCTCCTCTCTCCTCTATTCCTTTCTCTCCTCTCTCCTCCTCTTTTTTTCTTATATCTTGTCCCTGACACAGGAAGGGAGGGAAGGGAGAGGGAATGATCCTTCTCACTCCTCCCTCACCAGACCACTTCAACACTTTATCTTACCCAGGGGGCAATGAGCCTTGCACATCACCCCTTGATAGACCACTTAACCACTGCTTGTTACTTACGGGTGTCGGTGAATCTTTCCACTCACTGGGTGAACCACTTACTCAACACTTATTCACCACTTTACCTACTGGTTGTGATGCTCTCTTCTCACTAGTTAATAAAATAACACTTATTCACTTTATCCTCAAATAAATATTAAAATCAGGTAGAGTTATAGACCAAATATTACAATAATTTATTTCACTCTAGTGATGGTATGGAGGACATTCAGTTACTGGATACCTAAATATTTATTACAAGGTGAATGGGTAGATACTATAATATTACTGGGTTGTTATCCAATAATTCGTTCGGTTATTGAGAACAAGGGAGGTAACAGTGTATCAGTATTTCTTGGTGAAAGAGGAACACTTATGATATATTATGAGGCCTTTTGACGAACCACCCTAAATATATAGCAATTCTTTCAGCACTGGTTTCAAAAGTGGCTTCTGATAGGTCTCACACAGGCAGGTACCTCAGTCTCCAGCAATTCAGCTCTCTTTGCTGTCTGGTCTAACCACTTACTATGAGGGTGACTGAATCCCTTCTGCCTCTTTCTCCACCACAGTGTCTGACTGACTGTATCTACACTAGTGTGGGAAACTGTTCTTTCACACCCTCCTCTCCTCTGTTTTTGCACTCATTCCCATCTTCTCTGCCTCTAATCCGTCTTTTCGCTTCTTCTCTTCAATACTCTTCCGTTCTTTCACTTCCTTCCACCTTTTCCTACATTATATTTCAACAAGGGTATAACACTCACAGTAGCACACAACTGTTATGGTTCTAATGTTCATCAACACTTGACCCGACGGTGTATTGCACTGCTCACTGACACTTGCAGTAGCAGTAGCAGCACCTGCTGTTGCTACTGCTGTTGTTCCTGCCGCTACTGTTGTTGCTGCTGCTGTTGTTGCTGCTGCTGTTGTTGCTGCTGCTGTTGTTGCTGCTACTGTTGTTGCTGCTGCTGTTGTTGCTGCTGCTATTGGTGGTGCTGTTGTTGTTGCTGCTGCTGTTGTTGCTGCTGCTGTTGTTGTTGCTGCTGTTGTTGCTGCTGCTGGTGGTGGTGCTGTTATTGCTGCTGCTGTTGATGGCCGCTGGTGTTGTTGTTGCTGCTGTGCTGTGATGGATGGGAGTGCAGTGTGTGTGGCGCTGTTTGCCCTGGTGGGGTCCAGCAGAGATAATGTGTCGTGTCAGTAGCACCAACAACAACATTGATCACATCGTCTGAGGAACAACCTGGAGACAGTGTCATCAATAGCTGATCCCTCATCAACGTGAAGCCCAGAAGATGTGAGGTTGTTAAGGCTGCCACTCATCAACGTGACCACCCTTCTTCCTCAGAGATACAGGATCATGCATAGCTTTAAGAATAGGTATGGTGAATTTGTAAAGGAGATAAGAAAAGCCTCCGAGGGAAAATTGACCTCACAAATTAATTAATTTGGGCAGTCGTAGGTGGATGGGGGGGGGGACCAAGTGTACCTATCACAGGCGAGTCTGGCGTCTGGTATCGTCCTGTCAACGTACGAAATTCACCCAAGACTTGATAACATCTTATCTGGGGGGGGCGGTTCCGGGAGGTGGGGGGATAGGAGGTAGGGGGCGGGGGGACAAGACGGCTCTACTTACGTCACCGGTGACGTCACGATGTCTGACATGCTTTTGCTGTGTTGCCACACTATCTTAGTGTTGTGTTGCACACTATCTTAGTGTTGTGTTGCCACACTATCTTAGTGTTGTGTTGCCACACTATCTTAGTGTTGTGTTGCCACACTATCTTGGTGTTGTGTTGCACACTATCTTAGTGTTGTGTTGCACACTATCTTAGTGTTGTGTTGCTCACACTATCTTAGTGTTGTGTTGTCACACTATCTTGGTGTTGTGTTGCCACACTATGTTAGTGTTGTGTTGTCAACTATCTTGGTGTTGTGTTGCACACTATCTTAGTGTTGTGTTGTCACACTATCTTAGTGTTGTGTTGCACACTATCTTAGTGTTGTGTTGTCACACTATCTTAGTGTTGTGTTGCCACACTATCTTAGTGTTGTGTTGTCACACTATCTTAGTGTTGTGTTGTCACACTATCTTAGTGTTGTGTTGCCACACTATCTTAGTGTTGTGTTGTCACACTATCTTAGTGTTGTGTTGTCATACTATCTTTGTGTTGTCACACTATCTTAGTGTTGTGCTGCCACACTATCTTAGTGTTGTGCTGCCACACTATCTTAGTGTTGTGTTGCCACACTATCTTAGTGTTGTGTTGTCACACTATCTTAGTGTTGTGTTGCAACACTATCTTAGTGTTGTGTTGTCACACTATCTTAGTGTTGTGTTGTCACACTATGTTAGTGTTGTGTTGCAACACTATCTTAGTGTTGTGTTGCCACACTATCTTAGTGTTGTGTTGTCACACTATCTTAGTGTTGTGTTGTCACACTATCTTAGTGTTGTGTTGTCACACTATCTTAGTGTTGTGTTGTCACACTATGTTAGTGTTGTGTTGCCACACTATGTTAGTGTTGTGTTGCACACTATTTAGTGTTGTGTTATACACTATCTTAGTGTTGTGTTGTCACACTATCTTGGTGTTGTTGTGTTGTCACACTATTTAGTGTTGTGTTGCCAAACTATGTTAGTGTTGTGTTGCCAACTATTTAGTGTTGTGTTGCCACACTAAGTGTTGTGTTACAAACTTTAGTGTTGTGTTGCCCACTATCTTGGTGTTGTTGTGTTGTCACCTATCTTAGTGTTGTGTTGCCAAACTATTTGGTGTTGTGTTGCCAACTATCTTAGTGTTGTGTTGCCACACTATGTTAGTGTTGTGTTGCCAAACTATGTTAGTGTTGTTTGCACACTAATGTTAAATGTTGTTTGTGTTGCCCACTATTTGGTGTTGTTGTGTTTCACCTATCTTAGTGTTGTGTTGAAAAACTATTTGGTGTTGTGTTGCCAACTATTTTAGTGTTGTGTTGCCACACTTGTTAGTGTTGTGTTGCCACACTATGTTAGTGTTGTGTTGCACACTTGTTAGTGTTGTGTTGCCAACTATGTTGGTGTTGTTTGCCACACTATTTAGTGTTGTGTTGAAACTATTTTATGTTGTGTTGCACACTTAGTATGTTAGTGTTGTGTTGCCACACTTCTTAGTGTTGTGTTGCCAAACTATTTGAGTGTTGTGTTGCCACACGATGTTAGTGTTATGTTCCCACACTATCTTAGCGTTGTGTTGCCACACTATTTTAGTGTTGTGTTGTCACACTATTTTAGTGTTGTGTTGCCACACTATGTTAGTGCTGTGTTGCCACACTATGTTAATGTTGTGTTGCCACACTATGTTAGTGCTGTGTTTCCACACTATGTTAGTGTTGTGTTGTCACACTGTGTTAGTGTTGTGTTGCAACACTATATCTTAGTTTTGTGTTGCCACACTATCTTAGTTTTGTGTTGCCACACTATGTTAGTGTTCTGTTGCCACACTATGTTAGTGTTGTGTCTACCTACCTGGAGTCTACCTGGAGAGAATTCCAGGGGTCAACACCCCCGCAGCCCGGTCCGTGACCAGGCCTCCTGTTGGACCAGAGCCTGATCAACCAGGCTGTTACTGCTGGCCGCATGCAGTCCAACGTACGAACCACAGCCCGGCTGGTCAGGTACCGACTTTAGGTGCCTGTCCAGTGCCTGCTTGAAGACAGCCAGGGGTTTGTTGGTAATCCCCCTGATGTATGCTGGGAGGCAGTTGAACAATCTTGGGCCCCTGACACTTATTGTGTTGTCCCTCAACGTGCTAGTGGCACCCCTGCTCTTCATTGGGGGGATGTTACATCGCCTGCCGAGTCTTTTGCTTTCGTAAGGAGTGATTTTTGTGTGCAAGTTTGGTACTAAGCCCTCGAGAATTTTCCATGTGTATATAATAATGTATCTCTCCCGCCTGCGTTCTAGAGAGTACAGGTTTAGAAATTTCAAGCGTTCCCAGTAGTTGAGGTGGTTTATCGCAGTTATGCGTGCCGTGAAGGTTCTCTGCACATTTTCAAGATCAGCAATTTCACCCACCTTGAAAGGTGCAGTTAGTGTGCAGCAATATTCCAGCCTAGATAGAACAAGCGATCTGTAAGTGTCAACATGGGCTTGGCATCCCTGGTTTTGAAGGTTCTCATTATCCATCCTGTCATTTTTCGAGCAGATGCAATTGCTACTTTGTTATGGTCCTTGAAGGTGAGATCCTCTGACATGATCACTCCCAGGTCTTTGACATTAGTTTTTCGCTCTATTGTGTGGTTGGAATTAGTTTTGTACTCCGAAGAGATTTTAATTTCTTCACGTTTTCCGTATCTGAGTAATTGAAATTTCTCATCATTGAACTTCATATTGTTTTCTGCAGCCCATTTAAAGATTTGGTTTATGTCTGCTTGGAGTCTTGCAGTGTCTTCAACGGTGGACACTGTCATACAGATTCGGGTGTCATCTGCAAAGGAAGACACAGCACTGTGGCTTATATCACTGTCAATATCTGATATGAGGATGAGGAATAGGATGGGAGCAAGTACAGTGCCTTGTGGAACAGAGCTTTTCACAGTAGCTGCCTCAGACTTTACTCTGTTGACTACTACTCTTTGTGTTCTACATGTTAGGAAATTATAGATCCATCTACCAACTTTTCCTGTTATTCCTTTATCACGCATTTTGTGTGCTATTACACCATGGTCACACTTGTCAAAGGCTTTTGCAAAATCTGTGTATATAACATCTGCATTCTGTTTATCTTCTAGAGCATCCAGGACCTTGTCGTAGTGGTCCAGTAGTTGGGACAGACAGGAGCGGCCTGCTCTAAACCCATGCTGTCCTGGGTTGTGCAATTGATGGGTATCAAGATGGGTGGCGATCTTGCTTCTTAGAACCCTTTCAAAGATTTTTATGATATGGGACGTTACGCAATTGGTCTGTAGTTCTTTGCTATTGCTTTACTGCCCCTTTGTGGAGCGGGGCTATGTCTGTTGTTTTTAGTAGCTGCGGACGATCCCAGTGTCCATGCTCCCTCTCCATAGGATGTTAAAAACATGTGATAGGGGCTTCTTGCAGTTCTTGATGAACACGGAGTTCCATGAGTCTGGGCCTGGAGCAGGTGCATGGGCATGTCATTTATGCCTTTTCGAAGTCATTTGGCGTCATGGTGATGTCAGAAAGGCATGCGTCTGTCAAATTCTGTGGCACTCATAAAAATTCATTTAGGTTTTCGATTTTCAGTCTGGTTAGTGGCTCACTAAAAACTGAGTCATACTGGGACTTAAGTAACTCACTCATTTCCTTGCTGTCATCTGTGTAGGACCCATCCCGTTTAAGTAGGGCCCAATACTGGTTGTTGTTCTCGACTTTGATTTTGCATAGGAAAAGAAATACTTAGGGTTTCTTTTAATTTCATTTATGGCTTTTGTTCTTCCCGTGTCTCTTGATTCCTGTAAGATTCCTTTAGTTTTAATTCAATGTTTGCTATTTATCTGACTAGTGTCTCCCTACTATTTCAGAGATATTGGCCTCTGTAGCGCTCCGTTATTCTTTGCCTTCCCTGTATAGGAGCACCTCTCTCTTTCTAGTTTGCATCTTCTCCTCCTTTTCCTTAAGGGAATTGCCTTGAGCAAACCTTGAGTACCAGAGTTAATTTGTTCTAGACATAGTTGGGATCCGTGATGTAGGCAATCTTCCCAGTTTATATCATTTGGACTTGGTTTACTTGGTCCCACCTTATGTTTTGTTATTGAATTGAATTTGGAGAAAGCTCCCTCGCGGCTGATCAATTTTGTTGATCTGGGGCTCCCCGCATGCATGTCTGGACCTCTATTATGTTGTGATCTGAGTATATTGTTTTTGATATGATGACATTTCGTATCAGATCATCATTGTTGGTGAAGATGAGGTCCAGCGTATTCTCTAATCTTGTGGGCTCCACTATTTGCTGGTTTAAGGTGAATTTGTTGCAGAGATTTAAAAGTTCATGCATGTGTGAATTTTCATCTGAGGCTGCCTCCTGGTGTTATCTCTGCTACCACATTGTTTGCAATGTTCCTCATTTTAGGTGCCTGGGTTGAAATCCCCAGTAGCAAGATGTTGGGGGCAGGAGCTGGAAGATTTTCCAGACAGTGGTCAATTTTCAGAAACTGTTCCTGGAATGTTGGACGTTGCATCCGGGGCTTGTAGACAACCGATGACCAGGTTTTGATTCTCGACCTTTATTGCTTAGTACTTCAACTACATCATTTGAGGCATTTAGTAGTTCTGAACATATAATGACTCTGTGATATACAGGCCAACACCCTCTTTTTGCCTGTTCACTCTGTCACACCTGTATAGGTTGTAGGGATCCATATTTCATTGTCCAAGTGATCTCTTATGTGGGTCTCTGTGAAAGAGCAAATATAGCGTTTGACTCTGTAAGCAGTCCACGAATAAAGGTATCTTGTTGTTTGTTGTTGGCTTTAGACCCTGTATATTAGCAAAGATGAATGTAGTTGTTGGTGGTATGGGCTTATTTCCTGGCTATAATATCTGTTGTAATGGAGTGGAGGCCACTGACTGGATTCCACTCCAGAAATCTTTCAGTTGGTGTACAATTTCTGTCATTTCCTGCCAGTTTTTTCCTTCCTGGCATAAAACCTCTCTCCCGGAGTGGCTGTGGCTACCAGATTTTGCCATGGTCTGGATGGTCTGTGTCGCCTCTACCCAGGTGGTATGTTAGTGTTGTGTGCCACTATCTTGGTGTTGTGTTGCCACATATCTTGGTGTTGTGTTGCCACACTATCTTGGTGTGGTTGCCACACTATGTTAGTGTTGTGTTGCCACACTATGTTAGTGTTGTGTTGCCAAACTATGTTAGTGTTGTGTTGCCACACTATGTTGTGTTGTGTTGCCAAACATGTTGTGTTGTGTTGCCAAACTATGTTAGTGTTGTGTTGCCAAACTATGTTAGTGTTGTGTTGCCAAACTATGTTGTGTTGGCCAAACTTGTTAGTGTTGTGTTCCAAACTATGTTAGTGTTGTGTTGTCACACTATGTTAGTGTTGTGTTGTCCACACTATCTTAGTGTTGTGTTGCCACCTATCTTGGTGTTTTGTTGTCACACTATCTTAGTGTTGTGTTGTCACACTATCTTGGTGTTGTGTTGCCTCACTATCTTGGTGTTGTGTTGCCACACTATCTTGGTGTTGTGTTGCCTCACACTTGGTGTTGTGTTGCCTCACTATCTTGGTGTTGTGTTGTCCCTATCTTGGTTTTTGTGTTGTCAACTATCTTGTGTTTGTTTTCCTCACTATCTTGGGTTGTTTGCCTCACAATCTTGGTGTTGTGTTGCCTCACTATCTTGGTGTTGTTTCCTCACTATCTTGGTGTTGTGTTGTCCTCTATCTTGTTTGTTTCCCCAGCATTTGGGGTTTGTTGTGTTGTCACACTATCTTAGTGTTGTGTTGCCCACTCTTTTTGGTTGTTTTGTGTTTGTTTCCTCTATCTTGGGGTTGTGTTTATGCTATCTTTGGTGTTGTGTTGTCACACTATTTTTTGTTGTGTTGCCACACTATGGTTTGTGTTGTATTTCCACACTGTCTTAAAAATTGTTTTGTTGCCACACTATCTTCTTGTTGTGTTGCCACACTATCTTAGTATTGTTGTGTTGCCACCTTCTTCTTGTTTTGTTTGCCCCTATCTTAAGTATTGTTGTTTGCCACACTATCTTAAATATTGTTGTGTTGCCACACTATCTTCTTGTTGTGTTGCCACACTATCTTAGTATTTTGTGTTGCACACTATCTTATTGTTATTTTTGTAACACTATGTTTTGTGCTGTGTTTTACACTGTCTTACCACTATCTTATTGCTGTGTTGCCACATTTCTTTGTTGCCCTTGTTTCCTTTACACTGTTTTTTACTGTATTTTCTATTTTGTTTTTACATTCTTTGTTGCAATATCTTACTGTTGTACACTGGTTTACTCTTTCTGTGTTTCCACACTTCTTACTGTTGCTGTGTTGCCACACTGCTTTGTTGCTGTGTTGCCACCTGTCTTACTTTGCTGTGTTGCCACACTATCTTTTGTTGTGTTGCCACATTATCTTACTGTTTTACGTTGCTACAGAATTTACTGTTGTATTGCTACGCTATCTTAATGTGTTGCCCACCAACTTAGTGTTGTTGTGTTGCTAGTGGTGTTTTGTCCCCCAGTATTTGGGTTTTGAAAAGGGAGGAAGCAAAGGGGGGCCTGGACCTCGGGATACATCACAAACAACCTGTAGACCCGGTGGTCAAAATATATATATATATATATATATATATATATATATATATATATATATATATATATTACTGCGGTTTTGCTACTACTTATACAAGCTCAGGGGCAATGGGCAAGACGGGAAAGAGGGGGGAGAGAGCAAGCAATGGGCAGGACGGGTGAGGGGGAGGGCAAGCAATGGGCAAGACGGGTGAGGGAGAAGCAAGCAATGGGCAAGGAGGGGTGAGGGAGAGCAAGCAATGGGCAAGACGGGGTGAGGGAGAGAGCAAGCAATGGGCAAGACGGGGTGAGGGAGAGAGCAGAGGGAATGGGCAAGACGGGGGGGGGGAGAAG